>JAUMHB010096822.1:0-10586 GCA_032359685.1 Pittosporum tobira
GCCCACTCATCATAAGCCCATTAGTTTATTTCATAACCCACACTAACCGGTCTATATTCATAATACACTTTATTAAACTTACTGATTGTAATATAATTAAATACAATTAATTATAATATCATATTAATATAATATTATAAAATATAATATTACACTTTGGACAACTAAAGGAAGGAAATTGGAGGATAAAACTTCGATTTTCCTGGTAGATATACGAGAAGAAGGAACAAATTGCCCTTTGTGAGCTCAAAGGCAGCTGCTGCAATGGCGGGGATTGTTCGTTTCTCAACCACAAGATCTGGAGAAGTATAACGTCTCCTCCTTGTCTCCTTTTCACATATATGTCATTAGTTTAGCTCTGTGTATATAACTGTGTTCTTGACATAATTTAATTTGGTTATTATAAATGCTGTCCAGATTTTTTTGGTAATTGTATATGCTGCCTTCACAAATATTTTAATGCTTAGCCTGTGCATCAGTAGTTTATTTTTTCATTATGGAGTTTTTTGTAATTCATCTGGTTTCTTATTTTCAATTTGAGTTAATTTATCTTTGTCTTATTGTATATGACTGCTTGAATTGTTGCCCTCCATAGTTTGATTGTTGCTAAATTGTTACAATGTTTTAAAGGTCAAGTCTTGTATGTGATTTAAGCACACCGACACTTGACC
The DNA here is from genome assembly GCA_032359685.1 of Pittosporum tobira. Taxonomy (NCBI): domain Eukaryota; kingdom Viridiplantae; phylum Streptophyta; class Magnoliopsida; order Apiales; family Pittosporaceae; genus Pittosporum; species Pittosporum tobira. Next base: position 672 of record JAUMHB010096822.1, read on the forward strand.
AAACTTCTGATAAGTTCATTGCCTTTCAAGTCACCATGTTGATAATTTGATGTAATTTAATGTATTGAGATACTATAATATTAAAGAATGTCATTACATGTTTGGTATGTGATGTATTTATTCAGATTGGTCGTCTTCCAAAGGATTGGGCAAAATGCCTTGTTCCACTTGTAAATTCTTCAAAGGTGAAAGTACTTAGTAGGTGCATAGCTGCCCCATCAAATCTTCAAATGATGCAAGAGATACAGTTGTATGTAAGGTAAGGGTTCATTTGTAGATATTCTTTCTACTTACTGAACTCTTGAATGAATTATGCATTTATGCTGCTTCACATATGATGAAGCTTCCTCTTGTTTATCATTTATCCTTTTGTTTGGCAGCTTTTATATTCACCGTTCAGTTCTCACAGAGTGTGATATGTCATCTTGGAGACTTGATTACCCTTCGCGCATTGACTCTGCAGTTTATCCCATCTTAACTCTTTTACATAGTGTTGTTGAGACAATATAGACAATATAGTTACTGTTGCTTTTTTATATTACATCGATATGCTACTCTTTCATCTTCAACCAGGCTGATTTTACACCAGAGGAACTTCACTCTTGGAAACGTGGCCTGAACTTGGAAGTATGTTTTTCTAATCTTGCTCATAATATTCGGCAAAATTGTTTAATGTTGTTTGAATAGCTACACCTAATGCAAATGTTTGGCACAAAAAAATATACACTACATAAATATAATTTCTCTTTGACATTTTATTTATTGATCAAACAGGATGATTCAGATGAAGCTTCAGTGGTGTTGCCTATGCTGAAAGGTTCTGATCAAAACCCAGATGAGCAAGCATTTTCTGAATCATCTTTGAACAAGCTTGTTGGGGCTGCAGATGTGTATAAATTGGAGGTACATGCGGAAACTTTCCTTTCAATTATGTGAATAAAATGAAGCATGATATGGGGTGGTCCTTTTGTCTTCTTCTCATCTCTTTCTCTCTTTATGTTGTATAGGAGATGGAGTCCCCAGGTACTCTTGTGTGTGATTTATGGCCTTACCAGAAGCAAGCTCTCTACTGGATGTCAGAGTCGGAGAAGGGAGTAGATATTGAGAAAGCAGCAAAGATGCTTCATCCATGCTGGGCCGAATATCGAATATGTGATAGGTATACAGCTTTCGATGAATATATAGATAACAATAATGATGAATATTATAAGAATACTAGCTGTCAGTGACGCCTTAGGTTTCCAACATTTATTTCGGACAGCTCTTAAGAATCTAAGTTGACCATGTGAGCTATTTAACAGGAGGATTTCTTCCATTTATGTAAACATTTTCTCTGGTGAAGCAACTATGCAATTTTCAACTGCTATACAAATGGCCCGAGGAGGAGTGAGTTTTTTCAGTTCCTTCTTTGTTTAGTAGTTTGAATTCAGTGTTTAAATACTTAGAAAAGGAAAACAGTGATGTATTTACATGTTGGGTGATTCTTTGCTCTTCATCATGCCAAAACTTTCCCATTTAGTTTATTTGTGTGTTTATGTTGTTGATGAATGGATTCACGCTTTATCTAACTCAACAAACACGTGTCCAGATTTTAGCAGATGCAATGGCCCTTGGAAAAACTGTGATGACAATATCCTTGATACTTGCAAGACTCAGAAGAGGAGGCTCTGAAGAAGACACAGAATATTTATGGAAAAATAATAAATCAGATGTGCAAGTCCCACGAAGAGTAAGGGGAGGAACTCTCATTATTTGTCCCATGGCTCTACTGGGACAGTGGAAGGTTAGTATCCTCATCATGCTAGTTTCACACGTTTGGACTTCTTTCCATGTTTGAATTTAATCAATTTATACTATTTCCCTAATTGTTTTAATATTACAGACTTAGACCATGCAGTGCAACTATACCTATATCTTCTTGATTATATATCTTATCATTTCTGTTTAACCTCAGGATGAACTTAATACCCATGCCAAACCAGGAAGTGTTTCTGTATTTGTTCACTATGGTGGTGACAAGTAACCACCCCAGGGTCATAGCACAACCTGACGTGGTCCTGACAACTTATGGCGTCTTAACTGCAGCTTACAAAAATGTTGGCCATTATGTCTCCATCTGAACTTGCATTCTTCTTCCCACTCATAATTGTTCGATTGACATTTATTGTATTTCTTAAACAGGGTGAAGACAACCGCATTTTCCATAGAGTTGAGTGGTATCGAGTGGTGTTGGATGAAGCTCATACTATAAAGTGTTCAAAGACCGTAGTTGCACAAGCTACCTTCTCATTGTCATCGTATTGCAGGTGGTGTCTTACCGGGACACCTAGTCAGGTACATGTTATCTTTCAAGTGTATTTTGCTTAAAGCTAAAATATGGCAGTCAAATTATATTAGGCACCAAATTAGTTATATAGTTGTCTTCAGTACTAACAATAGGTCTTTTCACCTTGGTAATGTTGTGGTGAATTGTAATTTATTCCTTGGCAGTTTTTTTCTTCTTTTAAACTACGGCTCGTTTGAAATTGTCAGAAAAAAGCTCACTAATAAAGATATTTGTTTGTGCAGAATAAATTGGAAGACCTCTACAGTCTCTTGTGCTTTTTGCATGTTGAGCCATGGTGTAACTGGGCATGGTATGTATTTATCAACAAACATGTCCCCCCTATGATACGATTTACCATGTCAAAAAAACTTAATTGGTGGAATTAAACAGCAGAGAATTTTGGAATAAGTCATGGTTGAAACTAGTTTGAAATTTCAATTTTCTCAACATATTTATCTTTTGTGCAGGTGGCAAAAATTGATTCAGATGCCTTATGAGAATGGTGATCAGCGAGGACTCAAACTGGTAAAGGCCATCTTGAGGCCGCTGATGTTGAGGAGAACAAAAGATACTAAGGATAAACATGGAAGGTGAAATACTATACCTTTTGAAATTCTAAATTTTTAATTTCTGCCCAAAACCTGCCCTTTTTAGCAAACTGATGTTCAATGTATTTTGAATCAGACCTATACTTGTTCTCCCACCAACTGACATCAAAGTGATTGAGTGCAACCAATCAGAAGCTAAACTTCATTTTTATGATGCCCTCTTTAATCGATCCAAATTAAGTTCTTATTGAACACCTTTTTTCCAATTGTGTTATTATATGACGAGGGATGGTTTCAAATAATTCACTAATTTAATCCTTTCGGTTTGCTAAATGCTTAGTGAGTTGCTTTCATAACAGAAGGTACCCTTTCCTAGTCATGAAACTTACATTACTGTGTTTTATTATAAACAGGTTTAGTTTGACCAGTTATTGGCAGAAGGCAAAGTTCTTAACAACTATGCAAATATTCTTGAGCTTCTACTTCGATTAAGGCAGTGCTGCAACCACTCGTTTCTTGTTATGAGGTAAACATAGAGTTACTACAGTTAGAATCCACTTGGAATTATTAATTCCTATCCTTCTGTTATACTCCTTACTTTCCGCAAAATGAGTCGTATTTGAACATTTTGCAGTATACTGCTAAAAAGAGTACTCTTGTTGTTCCACCACAAAAATAGCTCCATATTGAATTTCAAAAGTCAATCCGTAATATCTTAAATTTCAAAACTAACATGAATTCATCTAATTTTAGTCAGTACAATCATGAATAATGGAAACCATCTAAAAAATTTACTCATCGTAGCATTTACTGTTTTCCATTTCTATAATGAATTATATAAGTTTTATATTTGAGATTTTAAGAATTGACTCTTAAAATTCAATAAATGACTTGCTATGTGGAATGGAGGGCGTAAGGTGTTAGTTTTGTAATCTTGGCATATTGATGAAATTGTGATGAACTTGAGGACAACTTTTCATTTTTGTAGTTGTCATCCATGCAAACGTGTCTCTTTTTTTGGAATCAAGGGTGTATCATTTTTCTTACGTGACATTGTGTGGTTCCAAATCTGCAGCCGGGCTGATACACAACAACAAGCAGACTTGAACAAACTTGCTAGGAGATTCCTTGAAAGTAATGCAGATTCTAGCCAGAAAGTTCTCAGTCATGCATACTCTACCTCTTCAAGTCAGAAAGTTCCAAGTCGAGCGTATGTTGAAGAGGTAGTTGAAAATATCAAGCGTGGTGATAACACAGAGTGTCCTATATGCATGGAGTCTGCAGATGACCCGGTCCTCACCTCATGTGCCCACCGGATGTGCAGGGAATGCCTTCTCAATAGCTGGAAAACTACAGAAGGTGGGCAATGCCCATTATGCCGACAAGACCTTAAGAAACATGATCTCATTGAGTGCCCATCTGAACCCATTGGGCCCATCGAAATTGATGCTGAGAAGGACTGGAAGGATTCTTCAAAGGTCTCAAGCCTCTTAGATTGCTTGGAACAAATTAAGCGGTCAGGTTCTGGGGAAAAGAGCATTGTTTTTAGCCAGTGGACTTCATTTTTGGACCTCTTGGAGATTCCACTGAAGAGGAGAAAAATTGGGTTCTTGAGGTTTGACGGGAAATTAGGACAGAAGCAAAGGGAGAAGATTCTGAAGGAGTTTAATGAGACCAATGGAAAAATGGCAAGCAGTAGTAAAAATTGCAGTTTTTATAGTTCTTTGTTTCTCCACAATGCTAACTCCATTTCTCTTCATGTTTCAGGTTATGCTGATGTCATTGAGAGCTGGTGGAGTGGGCTTGAATTTAACTGCTGCTTCTAATGTCTTTCTCATGGTCCGTTTCCTCGTTGGTTTTTATTTTTCAGTATTGATTTGCTTTTGTTGCTCTGTGATATTAATATTGTACAACAAACGTGTAGGATCCTTGGTGGAATCCTGCAGTAGAAGAGCAAGCAGTAATGCGTATTCATCGCATTGGTCAGAAACGAACCGTTCATGTTAGAAGATTCATCGTCAAGGTAACTAACCCTTTCTTATTCTTTCTTATATTATCCATAACTTCTACCATGGACAGGAAAGGTGGGAATCTCTGGTTCTGACTTGACTATCAAATATTCGAATCTAAAAGTCTATTTTTGCATATAAACTTTTTTCTCTGTTTTGAATGGTTAGTGGTGTGAGGAACCAACTAAATATTCTGACCATTTTGGACCATAGATATCACTACGGCACTACCTACTGAACTGCCCAAATTAATTTTCATTGACCTGTCAAGATTACTCAAACTTGAAACACACAACTCCTTCCCTCCTCCAAACCCTTCAAATACAATTTCTAAATTACAAAAATTGGATTTTTTAGTAAATTGTATATGGTTTCAACTGATCATATTCATTCCACTTATAATTACAAGAATAGTCAATTTGAAACGGAGGTGGTAGTATTTTGAATTTTAGCCGGTTTGTATCACAATTTCTGGTGGCATATATAGGGGTGGCACACTTCATCTGAGACAACCAGTAGAAGATAGGACAACACTTCAGTTTTGCTTGTGTCGGCTGACCAGGGCTGAGATTTAAATTTTGTTGAAGCTTTGATAAACTACCCTGCACTGCATTTTAAGCCTATTCTCTGTCCCAGGCTGGCATAGCAACCTATTTGAGAGCTTTCCCTTTAATAAATATATCTCATAAAGAGCGATGTTTTATCCTCCCAAATTTTTCACAATGACATTCCGTAATGGTAGTAAAATGGGAGAATTTTTTATTTGATGTATATGTTGAAACACGGTTAGAGTCGAAATAAATATATTTTTTGTCCCATAAAACTGGACTCTTGATTAGTCTTATTTGGCACTATTCTGACTAATAAGTAGTAGTTGTGAGGTCTTATTCCTCATTTATGATGACGTATATCAATCACTATCATCATGTGAAGTGTTGGTCACTGAACTTCATTTGACTGAACTTGGTCTCTATACATTTGGATGAGTAAGAACAATGATAATTGAATAGTTGTGCAGATAAATTCATAAGAATATTTTGCAATTTTTTTTGTTGTCGAAATAATATAACTTAATTGGTAATTAATTGTTCTCTATATTTTTAATTTTTTTGTAATATTCTATGTATTGAATCATGACAAAGTCGTAATAAGATATATCATTTCTCTTTTTTTTGATTATATTGACAAGTAGCTGATATGTGTTTTTTAGTTTAGAGGCCATGGGAGTAAAACTTGTACTCTCCTAATTTGAAAAAAGTTTTGAGACTTTCAAAATCTTAAAATGGCAACTCTTAAAAGGACAATATTGCAACGATAAATTTAATAAAACAACTTATTTTTATGTTACGGATTGTTTTTCGTGTCAACGTAGTTATTTAACATTGAATGGGTGATTGTCACAGGACACTGTAGAGCATCGTTTGCAACAAGTCCAAGCAAGAAAGCAACGGATGATTGCCGGAGCCCTTACCGACGACGAAGTCCTGTCGGCTAGGATCGAGGAACTTAAAATGCTTTTCAGATGATTTATGTCAGACATAAATATTATGCCCTAGTTTTAACCATGTATGTAAATGAAATGAAATGAGACGAGAAAAACCCATGGTCTTGTCCTCTCTTGGATGGAGTTTATTTATATAGAACAAAGACCGCCCAGATTTTGTTAAATTTTGGAATATATATATATATATGTATGTATATATATATATATATATATATATATATACACACACACCCTCTCTTGTCAAAGCTCTTCCAATTCAATTTTCAGCTTTGTTTTAGAAAAAATAATAATTATGGAATTTAATTACCAGTATTAAATTTTTCTCACCCTTTACATCAAAAACATATAATGGTAATGAAACAAAGTTCAATAATTTTCTCATATAATTCATATATATCACTCTAAATATAGGTTAAGGGCATGTTTGATAGTTGCTGTCATAATTTATTAAATTGTTGTTTGTATTTTAAATTTAATTTTAAATTTTTATTGAAATTAAATTTAAATTGCAAATTTAATTTTTTTGAATTTAAATTTAATTTGTCAAAGTTTATTAAATATGATATTTTATTACATTTAAGCGTTATAATTTTTCGATGTTACTACCAAAAGAGTACTAAAAGTACTAGCAAAAAATTAGATTCAGAGTATCTTCAATAATACTGTAAAAGATATAAATAGTTCTCATTGTTTTTAAAATTCTTTTTTAATTTTGATTAAATTTTAGGCAATCATTTAAAATTTAAATTAATTAAATGTCTAATATCAATTAAATTAAATTTATATCTTATTAATATTAGACGAATACAATTTAAATTTGTTTATCGATTTTTAGAGTATCCAATAATCTAAAAGAGTAAACAATCTATGGTTAGATCGAAATTTTCGTTCTACATATGTCTATTAATCATAAATCAGACAAAAAATAAAAATTATAATAGAAAATATTGAATTTTACGTAAAATATTTTATTAACATTATTCACATTTATGGGTGAGAAAAAATTCAGATTATAAATCATTATTGAATCTGACTGATAATAACCGTTGGCTTTGGTTGAGGATTAGGAATGGCCACGTTACTCTGGCTCTCTGACAAGAAGTATTTAGTTTTCTGCATCGGATCCCAATGGGGAGATGTCACGTGATGTAGACAGACGTTGGTCAAACAAATGTGACAATAACGTTCACGGAATCAAGCGACGTGGAATTTTGGGAATCCAGTGGTGGGAGTTGAAGTGTCATTATCGCACGATGTGGGTAGCGAGGAGTATGTGCTGAGTAGGATGAGGTGTTTTTTTATTTATTTATTTATATAAATTATAAAAATTCAACATAATTTATATATATATATATATATATATTGTGGATTTTAAACTATAAAATATAAACTCAACTTCTCTAAAGTGAATACCACAAACCCAATATATTCGGCACTTAAATATGGGGTTGGCTGGCTCGACAGCTCGGCGCCAAGCCAAGTTCCCAAGAAAGTAAAGGAAACGAAATAACACGACCGGTCAATGATCCGTAACGGTCCTGCAATAAAAGCCCCAAAGCATAAAAGGGGAAAAGGTTTGGTGATGAAAATGAGCTCCACTTTAAGGAATGTGTAATTTCTTTCTCTGAGTTTTTTCGGTAAGAACGTTTTCAACTCATTAAATCGTGTTTTATATTTTAAATTTAATTTTAAATTTTATATTATATTTAAGTTTATAATTTCTAAACGTTGTTATTCAGAACATTTTATATTAAACAGGTGTCACTCGTGGTGGACTAGTGAGTTTTTATTATCCTAAACAAAAAATAATTATTTATGAAATATATTTTGGCCTGATTTTGATCCAAACTATTCATTTTCTCGAAAATATAGAATTTTTCTTCATTATTTGGTGCTTTGTATTTCAAAATCATGGCCTATATTTAGCATCAAGATTTTTGTAGAGAATATCTCAAAATGTGCGAATTCATTGAATTGATTTATAAGTTTTATTAATTTCTTTGTGATTGTATTAAGTGTTATATAATGTCTTCAAAAAAAAAAAAAAAAAATTTATGTTATATAATGTTGCAATATTCATAGTGACACCGCCAAAAATATTTTGAAGATTAGCCCCTTTCTATGTTTTAAGTTAGCAACACACAATTTCAATTAATTTATTTATCTTTCATTTCAAGCTTATTGTCCTTTAATTTCAAGCTTTTTGTCCTTTTTAACTTCCAAAAATTTGAGGTAATTTTTGGAGGCCAATGAATTTTTTTTGTGAAATGTGAGTAGGGGTGAAAACGAGTAGAATTATTTTGAGTATGACTTGCTTCTACTCGTATAATTTATCGAACTTGAAATAAAGTTAGTGTATGACTCTCGTTTAACTATCGAGTCGAACACGAATACAAATCGAGTCTGAGTAGTTTGAAATTTTTGAGCGAGTTACATCGAATATCAATAAAAAAAAAAGTAATTTAATATGGTCCGAGTAAATTAATCGAACTTTAATATATGCTCGTATTTTACTCGTTAATATTTTGAATTGAGCGATCTTGAATCGAGCTTGAACTGTTTGGTTTTACTTTCAGCCTTAAACGTGAGCTTACATACTAAACCTCGAATTTGGATAGGAGTATGAAGTTTTATATAAATCATTTCCATTTTGAAATATCCAAGTTATAAATGAGGGTGCAATTTCAGTATACCGAATTTTTTAAGTGTTTAGAAGAGTTTATATATTTTAATAAAACATAGAGGTATTATTGCGAAATGAAATAGCTCTGCTCCTTGAATGTTAACTAAATTTAAACCAAAACAGCCAAAAAAAAAAAAAAGAAAAGAAGATATGAATCGGATCCAATTTACTGGATATTAGTTTTATAGAAATTAAGACTATAAAGATAATTAAATTGTTCGAGATTTATTTGAGTTCATTCAGTTAAAAGTTTAATTTGAAATATTAATGAATAAAATATAAGCACATTTTAAAGTTTGATAAATTATTTGGACCTTATCAAATGAATTTTTTGTATTGATATTTAATGGTATTCGCTCGAAAATTTCAAATTATTTGGGCTCAATTTGTATTTGAGCGTGTATATGCTTCTGGGCAGAGCAAACCGACAGCCCTAGTGGGCCATTCCAGACTCTGAGACAAGAAGGCAACCGTTGGTAGTTTATGGAGCCGAGAGCGCTTGCGGTCCCCTAAACTATACAAATTTCATTTTAAGTTCGTTAAATATATGAATAGAATCTGAGACGTCAATATTCGATTTGATTTGACTCGTTTACACCTCTAATTAAAATAATAGTAGTACATATTTTTGGAGATGAAAGCTAATAACTTAATCAAAAGTCGGGTCAAATTCAAACATTTCAAACAATTGTTCTAAAATTTCCACATAAATTTATTTAATCTTTAATTAAAATTTAAATATTGTTAGGAAGAATTAAGTGGTCGAAACAATCTCACAACTAAAGTGAAAGTTTGAGATTATGCGGAAATAGAATTAAGACACAAGATTTACGTGGAAAACCCCC
>JAUMHB010096833.1:0-10586 GCA_032359685.1 Pittosporum tobira
AATATACGAAATTTTACATTTACTTTTTTCTTGTAAGACGAGAATGATAAATAAATTACAATTAATTTTTTTTTTCTTAAAATGATTAATAATATGAAAGGGATAAAGCAGCTTATAATTATTCGTTTTGTCTTAAATATTTTATAACATTTTAATTTTTTACGGAGTTTAAAAAATATATTTGATATTATAATTTTTAAAAAGAGAGTATTGATTGAAGTAATAATATTATAATTTAAATAGTGAAGTAGTAGTTAAAATGATGAGATATAGTATTAATATTATAATTTTAAATAAAATAATAATAATTAAAGTGATGAATTATATTTAATAAAAAAATAATAATTTAGATAATTTATATTTTTAAATTATTTTTAAAAAATTATAATTTTTATAAAATATTTTAAAAAATTAAATGTTATAATTTGAATGAGACAGAGACTATATGTTAAAGAAAATATTAGCATAACTAGCTTCCCTAAGCTAGAGCGACAACCAGTCTTCTTGCATTTCTTCAGTTGCCGAGGACGTCTGTAGTAAGAAAGAGACCAGGAAACAGTCCCAATCCGAAAAGAATGCAAAACCAAACTCAACCACCCATCGCCACCACTACCGCCACCAAAGACCACAAAACCACCGTATACTACCTCATAGGTACCGCCATATTCTCCATCCTCTTCATCCTCTCGCTTTCCACACCCACCACTCCCCCCACGCCCCACGCCGACCCCCTCCTCTTCCCCGCCCACCACAACCTCCTCCGGCCCCACCACCGCCTCCTCTTCCTCACCAATCCCACCACCAGCGTCCTATCCCCGCCCTCCCCTCCCTCCATCGCCTACCTCATCTCCGGATCCGACTCGGGTCGGATCCTCCGCCTCCTGTTCTCAATCTACCACCCGAGAAACCAGTACCTGCTCCATCTCCATCTGTCCGCCCCCGACTCGGAGAGGGACTCTTTAGCCCTCGCTGTGCAATCTGTTCCCATTTTCAATGCTGCCATAAACGTCAATGTGATTGGCAAGGCTGATTTTGCATACCCGAAAGGGTCGTCTTCCATTGCTGCCACGTTACACGGTGCTTCGATACTACTCCGGCTCTCGGCTAATTGGGACTGGTTCATCAATCTTTCTGCTGCAGATTATCCACTTGTCACTCAAGATGGTATTTTATTTTATGGGTATTTTTTATTTTAAATTCCTGATTGTACATTCGTCTTGTAATGTGAGTTGTTCTGGCATTTATGTTTTTTTTGGTTTATAGTATTAGTTTTGGTATTCTTGATTGTGGTTCATCATGTGATGTGCGTTACTGGACACTAAGTGTATGTTTTGGGTTTATTACTCTATGTTTTATGGCATTGTGTTGTGTGAAATTGGTTGTAGGATTTAAGATGAATTTTGTAAAGTAGTGTGAGTTAGCTAAATGATATGGGTTTTGTGGTGTTTCAGATCTTCTTCACATTTTGTCGTATCTGCCGAAAGATATGAATTTTGTGAATCACACAAGCTACATTGGATGGAGAGAGTATGAACTATAAACAAAATTTCTTTTCCTTCTATATGTGTTGTTATTGGTTTAGAACAGTGGGGTTTAATTGTTATGGAGTTTAATTATTGAGTATGTTGATTGCAGATCTCGGAGATTGAAACCCATAATTGTTGATCCCGGGCTCTATCTTTCACAGGAAAATGCAATGTTTTATACTACTCAGAAGCGGGACTTGCCAGACGCTTACCGGTTGTTCACAGGTAAGTCTCTAAGTACTACCATACTTTAATTTAAATTCTTAAAATCCATCATGGGATTTTGCCTTTTTAGCATAAGGCGAATGTTTTACTTTGAATAACAAATGCTGGTTTGAATTGCTGAGTGATATACTAAATTTTGATAAAGTGGGACAAGCTATGCAACTGCTGGACAATAATGAGCATACTGTCATCAGAAACCTTAACCTGAATTTTGTCAAAAAATAACATTGTAAAGTATAAACAAACATCATTCTTTGTATTCTGTATGAATTATGTTGTATTTATTATCCGCAGTGGGTAAAATTAGTGCTTTATACTTTTAAAGAAGTACTGCTTCACTGTGTGGTAGTAGATTGAAGACATATGCTGTAAATTGCGTTTTCTTAATACCAAGCAGTTTTATAGGTTTGGGAAGTATAATGAAAGCTACAGCTTAGAATGTAAAGTTTAATCATATTTGAAGAAAAGAGGGTGAGGTAAAAGGTAAAATAATAACGGGGCCTCGTTAATTGCCTAAAACATGGTGGTTTAATATATCATACAGTTTGGGCCATTACTTGGTGAAATAGTTGAAGCTTCAGTTGCAATGTTTTGCCACAACCCTTCCTAAACAACTAAAATACTATTATCGCTTACGGTGAGGTGGAGGGATTATTGTATAACTGATAAAACCTCTGCTGACTTGAGCAATATTACATAATTTCCAAGAACTAAGTATTGATTACGATCCAACTATACATTAGGATGAGGATGTGGAGCCGTCTATCTGACAAATGTGGGATTGGAGTGTGTATAGGTTGTTGGGATTGGCAAGGTTTTGTGATGAATAGACGAGTATAGTTGTGTGCTTGTAGGTTACATTACCTCTAAGAGTAGCAAAAGTAGATGTCAAACCATCTCTAGGTGTAAAAGAGAGGAAAATAATAATCCTTTCGAGCAGCCTCTACTGTTGTTTACAACTTTAGTACGCTTGTTAAATATACATTCATTTCTGTCTCTTTTATATATTTTTAGGAATAGGAAAACATTCATTTCTCTGTTGTCTAAGTAACATGACACACCTTAAATTATTTGTTTCTTTCTTAATTTGCATCTTTACTTGGAGAAACATATTTTATTGCTTTCCAGTGTTTTCTTTTTACTCCATTTCCACTTGTCAGGGTGCATGTAGTCCTCGCCACCCTGTGGTTGTGTTCTCTTTTCATTCCCTAAAGTTTCTTCTTTTATCCAGAAGAGCACAGTTGCAATATTTGATGGTTCTGATGGGATATGAGCATAAAATTGAAGCATCAAAAGGATGTAATCTCTTTTATATTACTGTTATTATCATTGAAATGGGTAAAGGACGATATAGAACTTGACCTCAAACCCTTCATATGTAATCGTAATGACAATAGGATAGTGTCTCCACAGAGGCTAGAATAACGCCATTATGGTTATACGATGTGAACCTTATTGGCTAATAATCATAGCGGAAAAGATTTAATTTATGATGGCTTAGAAATTGAAGTTCGTGAATGACTGGAATCAGGATTTCTGCATTGCTTTCTAAGACTTATTCCTTACATGCAGAGTTAGGACTCGTAGTTTCAAGCACTATTATTGTCAATATCTTATAGGTATCTTTTAATAATGTTAATTGTGCATCACATTTTTGGTGTCTTAAGGTTACATTAAAAGGAAAGATGTTCGAACTAATAAAATATATTATTTCTTTGGATGCAGGTTCAGCAACTGGTATATTGAGTCGGAAGTTAATCGAGTTTTGCATCATTGGTACTGAAAACTTTCCCCGGACTCTACTTATGTACTTATCAAACACCCCCTCATCCCAATCTGTATACTTCCCAACTCTTGTTTGCAATTCTCAGCAGTTCAATAGAACAGTTATCAACCACAATTTGTACTATTCTGCCTTTGACACCCGACAGGAATCCCGCCCTCTCAATTCCACCGATTACAATGACCTAATCCATAGTGGAGCTGCATTTGCCTCTCCATTTCTCCCAAATGACCAAGTTCTTGACCGCATTGACCAGGAAATTCTGGGCCGTAGTCCAGGAAAACCAACACCTGGCGGTTGGTGCTTAGGTGAACCTGGAAATGACACATGCAGTGAATGGGGTGATGCTGAGGTTTTGAGACCAGGTCCAGGAGCGAAAAGAGTCGAGAAAAGAATAGTTGGCTTATTGTCAAATGGGTCATTTCGGTCTCATCAATGTGTATTCGAATGATATACCCCCAGGGCCAAAAGAGTAGATAGATTTTTAATTTCTTTTGATACAGACGGCCTTGTTTATCTAATTCTTTGTTGTGAAACCAAAGTTGTAAATTTACCTCAAGGAAGTTGAGAACTGTTGTATAAGATCAAATTTGCACCTGTTCATGGCCGATGCAAGGAAGTTGAGTTCCATGAAATGATAACCTTAATTTGTTGTCTGTTTATGAACAATATAGTTCACATAATGTTTATGCACAAGACAGTCAATTGCTAAAGACTGCTAAACTCCCGTTTTTCCAACAAGATATATAAAATATTTAAAGCATTCACATATGCGAAATCACAAATTATTCTTTAGCAACACAGGTGAAAAGTCGAAAACTTTGAGGCAGTTTGGAATCCTAGATAATTGCTAATGTTGTACACTAACAATTCATCTTCTGCCAGTGCAAACGGCTAGGGTTTCATCATACAAATTGAACCCTTATCTTAGCTCTATAAATACAAATACAGTAACTTACAAGGTATCAAATTTTAGACATGTAAAGAATGAATTAACCTCCATATGTATCAGAAAATTTGAAGATCTGAAGCTCCTCCATCTACACAGAGCTCTAGTATGCAACTACTCTGCAGCAGCCTCAGATTGTTTTTTGGTTTGCACAGATTCTTCCTATTTCCTTTAATGGACTGCTAATTTTCGGTACATTTTTATTGAATGCTATTACTTCACTAAAAAACTCCCAAAAATGTGGCTACTGCAAAAACTAAAAACAGAGCTCCACCCAAGTAGCCAACCTGTTTCCGGTAAAAAAAAAAAAAAAAAACAAGAAAATAGAAATAAGCACAAGTTTCAAAAGTTCACTTTTCACAAAAAAAATAGAAAATATATTATTAATAATAACTAAAAGTAACAATTCCAGAAGATGGTTCCTACCAGTTTTTCAGAAATGTAACTAGCAAGAAGTGCTCCTCCAACTATTGCAATTAATGTTGCAAGCAGGTGACCAACAATTGCTCCACTCGCAACACCCCATGGAGACTGTACAAAAACACCAAGAAATCATTAGTAAATTTTATTAATTTACGGATGGAATTTCTGAAACATCAAAAGACGACACGTCCTGTTTCTATGGGAACTTTACCTGAGCAGCACCAAGAGCAATTGTCGCAAGCATTGAACGGTCACCCCATTCCTACACATTATTAAACAACGAAAAATTATGTCTCAGGACTTATATTTCTTGAAATCATCATATATCCCAATGAAGTGGCTTCATCTAGTATCATCCCTATCCAACCCCCAGCAAAGAAAAAAGGACAAAATAACTTCTTTTAGTGGTGTGCCCTCATGGCACAATAAGTAACTGCTTCCGCTTGCCATCTAAAGGTACAATTTAATGCCTAAAAATACCCTTATTTCCTTGAGAACAGGCAAAACAATTATAAAATTGAGGTGTGAATGAAGGTAATGACGTTTCAACACTTGTGGATCATCAAAAGCTAAAAATAGCAGACATTAATCAGAAAGCAACATAGCTGTGGATAATTCAAGATGCTTACAGCGAAAAACACGAGGCTAAACGACTTCCATATAATTTCAAGTGGATTTGAGATTCTTTTTGATGCCTGAAGATATAAAAGATCAATAGTAATCAATAAACAAAATCCAGAGAGAGATCTGTGAACTATATTGGCAAAACGGAAAAAAGCCCATAAAGCAATCAGTGAAGCGAACTACCAACCTATGTATGAGAATGAGAATCCTATTTTATTGTAGACTTCTTTTTCACATACTAAAGTTCGCATTTACCATGAGTACGCATAATTTTCACTATAATATTTTTCATAACAATTAAAGCTACCCTTTGAAGTATAATATTGAACAAGAGTCATTAAAAGAAAAAATGTCTCGAGTGCGAAATCATGGAAACCTTAATATTAACATGGGGAATATCGAAAGAGAAGCATTTTGATAAAAGCATGTCTGAAAGGGTACTACAATAGAAGATTATAATAACCTTTTCCTTCACAAGCTCTTCAGCTTCAACAAATTCATCGAGGCTAGTAGTGCTTTTGTCGCCATCTTTTTCTGTTTTTGATGGAAGGTCCCATGCATCTTTGATTGATTTGAGACCAAAAAACATCAACAGGGCTACCGCTGCATATTCTCCAACAGGTAATGCTGTTTATATGACACCAGTTTCAGTTCTATTAAACCTCATCCAATAATATTGGTTCACAGGTAGAGATGGAAATAAGGTACGTAGTTATTCGATCTGATATACTCCATCCATCCTCAAGAGGATGGCTCAAGTATCAGAAGGATTTGTCCTTCAAAGGATGGCTTAAGTACCAAAAAAATCATAGTTAAATGTGGAGTAAAGACTAGTTTATCCTTAAATTTTATTTCTTTTTGGATAAGTGATCCTAACTTGTGTCATAAGTGTGGGCCCAAACCCCAAGGGGTGGGAGAAATGGCATAGGCCTTGAGTAATAACCCAAGGTCGCTAGTTCCAATCCCCATCCAGGGCCAAATTTACCTTTAGGAAAGGAAGGGAAGAAAATTTACGGCCCACTACAAAGTACTCTTACTCAAGTACAAGGTTTGAATTGGATTATAATTTATACTCTCATTGCATTTCACTTTCTTACGATGTCTTCAAACTGTATTTGAGTCATCCTTTTGAGGATGGACGGAGTACATGAAACTAAAACACTTTCAAAAATCAACTTCTCGCTTTCGAATGCATACAATTACACTTTTGGTAGATGAAACAAATTATAGGCCCATGCAACAACCAGACAAGGTGTATAAGAACAATCCAATCTATGATATACGGTAGGTAATAATAAGTAGAATTGTTTATAGCTGTGTCAATTAATCAATCCATCTCACATAAGTGGACATAGTCCCACTATACTGCAATTTACTCTGCTTTGCCTACTTCATCTAGAGATGTACTTAGTACAGAGTCCATTTACAAGCATCTAATATATGCATGTACTTCTACATATCTACAAACTACCAGTTGACCATGTGCTGCAGGTTTTAGGCATAAAAAAATTAAGTTTAATTTAATTTAATTTTTTTTAAAAATTAAAATTTAAAATTTTTTATAAAAATTTAAAATAAAAATAAATAAATAAATAAACAACCACAAGGAATCTAGAGAGGTAGCAAACACACGAGTGTAAGAATTTGTCTGTTCATTGACATGCATACCGAAGGATTCTCTATATTTTTCATTTTACAGTATCTTGTCATAGAAGTATCATTTTCTCATAGGGCCTTCATTTCTTAGTTCTTTGGAATATTATGTAATCCATAGCAACTGTTTTTGAGAAACTACAATTAAATCGTCAGACATTCTTGGTGGGTTTACTGCAATTTCAATTATTCCTTATAAAACCTTCCACCAACATCCTGATTTGGCATCCTCGGGAGATACACCAATAATCATAGAATACTGTTTAATAGCATGTACTCTTCAAGCCAAAGAAAAAACAACAGAATTACCATGAGTTTAGCTAAATTGTCAACTACACAAAGAAAATTTCCTGAGACACATATGCCAGGAACTACTACTTACTTGTTTGAAATTGAGCAGGTACTGAATGAAATATCCGTCCTATTACAACTGATAGGACTGTCATAAGTGATAAAGCACCCATTGATCCCAGAAGAACCTGATCATCAACATAGCAAGCATTAATGAATAAATATGCAGCTTGAGCAAAACGTCACAAACCATATCAACCTGCAAATTTTGTAACAACATTTCTAGCTAAGGAAAGAAAGAGATCAATTCAAACCACCATCCTATCAAATTTTGTATAGATATAGTTATTATCCCTCCAGTCCAATTCAAGAATCCTTTCCTATTAGTATATTAGGGATGTACCAGAGAACGAGTTTCTTTTAAAAACTAATAAATCCTTCTGGATATAGAATCATTTCATTAAATTAACACCACGAGAAGTACCACTGCTATAATATGAACGCATACTTCTCCTTTGCACAGAGTGTTATAGTGCAGATGGAGAACCTCAATTCAGAATTCATTACTGGTGTCCCTTTGAGAGTTATTTAACAAAAACAGTAGCATTATTCAAAAATAAACTGATAAGCGCTTCGCATATAGTAGAAGGGGAATTCTCAACACACACAAACACATATATAATATTTCAGAAGTGAAAATTTGGCATTCCTTTTCCCTTTAAAAGATGCCCAAAGGTATTGAGAGGGGGATCATATACCAGTCCTTTCTCATATTGCATGGCTAAGAGTCCAGCAATGAAGAATGTCTGATCAAATAAGAAAGAAGAAAATATCAGTACTTAAGCTACATTCAGATACAAGTGCAACTCTCACTACTTGATCAAAAACAGACAATAATGTACAATCCATTAAAATCAGCAATGCAAAATGATTAATAAACTGCATAAGGCAAAAAATAGTATGATTAGTAACACAATAAGCTACATGATTTTTTAATTGTTACATTCAAATCAATTCAGTTTAACCCGATCATGTTAGGATCATGTACGCCATCCTTGAAGTTTCAGCAGTATGTGCTCCAAGGTATAAAGTGGGGAGTAGAGGCTTGAAAATTTTCAAACTTTTATAGTCCCATTGTATTTTGAATGAAGATCCTAAGCTAAAACTTGAAAATGTGAGACAAAAAGGTCCAACAACAATACAGCTAGTCTCATGCAATCTTCATTTAAATTCAGATGAACATGAAGTCAAACTTTGTAGATCATTACCTTGTCCCCAATTTCAGAAACAAATATTAACGAGAAAGCGGCAGTGAACCCTGACTTTGCTATTGCTGCTAAGATTGATGAAGGTCCTCCTTTTGCAAGAGCGATAAGTGAAAATACTAAGGCACATCCAAATAGCACAATAGCTATAGAGACAGGATAAGGAATTCGATTAAGAGGCTCCTCACTGTCCTTCAGGAAGATAATATTCATAAGTCTGACCGATTGATCAAATAAAATTCATCTATTTGCTAATAATATCAATGTTTCAACATTTAATTTTATTTTTTATATATATCCATCTTCTAGCATTATAAAAAATTGATCCAACAGACTTACATCTCAGATGAGCTGTCACTGGATGGACTATTAACAGAGCTCTTTTGGTTGTCATTTCCTTCACTCCCATCGTAGGCACCCGGTCCGATACCGACATTAGATGCATGCACTTTAACTGCACTGCTCACCAAGTTCAACCTTGAGACTTCTCTACATCTTACTGAAAATGAGGAAATTTTTCACTCAGTTTTGTTGTATAACCACATATACCAACAGCTAAAAACAATCATTCAGACATCGAGAAGGTGAACTAATTCAGATAATAGGTTTTTAAAATGTTTGAAAATAAGTTTATAAACACATTTACATAGCAAATTTTCAAGATTTTACAAGAAAAAAAAAATCAACTAGTTGACCAATCAGGTTGCTCCTGCCTTCTGGGCTGGCGATATGAACATTAGATAAAACAGAAAACTGCAAAACTAAATTAATCCAAGTTCATCAATACGGGTGCTGTACAAGGTTGAAGATAGTGAGGATGAGAAAGTAAAAAAAATACTCCGTCCTAATTTAAATGTCCTAATTTTTTTAGTGTTTGTAGCATGGAATTTCAGATGCTCCAAAAACATATTTATGTATTGAATTCTAAAAATATTTGTGTACATATAATATATTTGTATTTTATACTTTCCAATATATTTAATAAATATAAAAAATAAAATATATAACGATGTTTGTAGAGTGTCTTAAAACTCATGTCGAACATTGTCAAAAAATTAGGACATTTAAATTAGGACGGAAGGAGTATGTAACATAAAGGTATTTTCTCTGAATGGAGAAAGATGTGGGAATAAATAAACTAAAGTCGGTAAAGGTTTTATTGAAAGCTATATAGTGTAGAAATAATGTGGAGACTTGCATGAACAAATAGTGCCCTCAAAGAAAAAAGCGCTTGCGAAAAGCCAATAGGTACCACGGGGGCTATGGCAATGTTATAAGACATGCTTGTGAAATTTGTAGAGCTGCTGGTGCAGGAATGGTGCCTTATAGAATTACTGTGATAGTCTATGCAGCGTAGATGAGAAAATGGAGCAATTTGACTGACTGTTTTAGAAAGTTGCTTAACTGAGTGCCCTGGGGCCTACAGTAGAATAACATTGCCTGGTAGGCTGTTGAGCTGGTAGGAGATAAAACGAAGAACCTAAATAGGCTCCTTCCGTTTGGAGCTTGGGAATGTGGAGGGAAACAAAGGAAAAGAAAAACCAAAACTAATGTGAAAGTGATATACATATATCTTAACTAACATAGACCCAAATAATTATACTTCTACAAAATCTGTTTTCAAGAACAATGTCCAAATATAGTTTGGTTTATGGTTAAAAAAGCTTCAATACATTTTTAGATTTCATTTCATTTCCCTTCAACTTTTCCAAACTCCAAACGGAGCCTTAGAGAGTTCATGCTATGGAGAGAACACAAGGTAAGTTCCTGATTGTTAAATATAATTAATATTATATTTATAGTATTATTATGGTAATAGATTTCTTATGGTAATAGGTTTCTTAGAT
>JAUMHB010096844.1:0-10586 GCA_032359685.1 Pittosporum tobira
CTGCCCCCCCCCCCCCCCGCCCCGCCCCGTCGTTCCTTTTCCTTTCTTTTTCACTTTACCCTCAACTTTCTGCAGAGTTACAGAGTTACCATTTTTGGGCGATTGTCCCTATCGAGCATCGAGTTGAGTAGGGTTGACCTTGGAATTGGTCTTTAAAAAGCAGAACCATCGAACCCTAATCCATATTGCAACCCAACCACTCAAAAAAATTTGATTTTTGCTCGGGTAAGATCAAAGTCTAAGTTTTTTATTGTTAATCATTAAATTGATGTTGTAGATTGTTGTATAGGGTCTCATAGAAGCTGTTTGACCAATCAATCGATGATTTTAGGTAAAGATTGCCTCAAATTAAATCAAATTTTAGAACCCTAGGGTTCTTGATGAAGTTTGATTCAATCCATGGCATATCGAGCTCGTTTCTGTAAATTGGATGTACGTAATGATTTCTAGGGTTCTCGTGAAACTTTCCATAGGTTTTAATTTGAATTTTGAGCATACACTGAGCTAATTCAATGATAGCCTGATTTTGTCGCCAGCGACCATGGCTTATTCGCCGTTGCCAAGGAAAACAACATAGAATGACTGAGATATAGCGATTTAACCAATAGGGATGGTAATATTAGATGCTTCATTAAGCTCTTTATCATCAAAACGTATTTTCCCCTCAAATCCGTGCGTGTGTGTGCGTGTGCGTGAATGGGAACTGAGGCCAATCCAGCCATGTTGCTGAATAAGAAGGTGGCCACGGTAGCCGGAAAAGGCCACTGGTCGACCAACATGAGGATAGGGCAATGGGTTGACCTACTGACCCGATGACCCAAGCACCACCAACCCGAATTCATTTTGATTATTATTATTAATAATATAAATATATTTATAAATTATATTATTATGGTTAATATTATTAATAATAATAATACTAATATTATGTTATTACTATTATTATTATTAATATTATGATAATAAAATTATTTTATTATTTCATTATAATTATTATTAATATTATACATATCCTTATTATTATTAGGTTAATAATAATATTATTATTATTGTGTTAATAATAATAAGAATATTATTTTCTTTATCATATTATTATTATTATTATTATTAGTAGAAAGGTGAAATTACCAAACTACCCTTAGGGTGTATTTACAAAAATGCCACTTTAGTGTATTTACAAAAATGTCACTGCTGTACTATTTACAAAAATGTCACTGCAGTGTATTTACAAAAATGCCACTGTTGTGTTATTTGCAAAAATACCACTGCAATGTGTTTACAAAAATGTCACTACTGTACTATTTACAAAAATGTCATTGCAGTGTTAATTCCAAAAATGTCACTATAGTACTATTTACAAAACTGTCATTTACCCTTATTTAAAATAATGCCATTGAGTTGAAAAAATTAATAAAAAACATGTTAAATTTATTTTTAACTTGGAAAGTAAATTTTCTTAAATTAGAAAAATATTGTATTTAATTAAATTCTATTTTATTTAGATAATAAATTAGAATATTTAAAAAATATTATTTTTAATTCCTTTTGATGATTTGAATATTATTACGATGTGATTACACAACATATTTTCTATTTTAAAACATTGTATATTTTTATACGAATGTTATGTTCGTATTATATCTGAACAAGGATCCGATGAAGTGTTTTAGGGATAAGAATACCCCGGGATAAACACGAGGAATAAATTAGATGGAATGAGTCAAATGACAAATTGTCAAATAATGATAATTTTGCCCTTTGAAATTTTGTGTGCGTTTATGTCATTTTTAAATTAGAAAAACTCCAAGATGCTTAGGATTATATTGAGAGTGAGCGACCTATTTTAAAACGACAATACTAACGATAGACCGTTATTATTAAAGGAACGTTCGAGAGAGGGCAAGAAAAACCTATGACTGCTAAATGCGTTTCGTGAAAATTTTAAGAAATTTCGCTAAGGCAAGTTTATTATTCCCTAAATTATGTATAAGTTATTGTTCATTTATGCATGCGATTTATTCAGTTTTCCATACGTATGATTTAAATTCTATTATATGTATTTGCCATGATTGTACAAATTTAACTACTTGTACATTATTTAATATTTCAAATTAAATTCTTGAACTTGTTTAAAGTGATTATACATATCTACCATGTATAAGCATGTTATGTTGAAATATTTATGGTATTCATAATAATTTGAAATTGAATATTGAACATAGCTAAAAACCGGTGTGTCGGGACCTTACATGGTTAATTCATATAGTTGTGACGTATACGGGCACGAGTTGTTAAACTTGACTTTGTGTCGAGTATGACTATTTGACAAAGTGTCAGGAAGAAATGCCATCCAATTGGTGTTCAATCATTCATATTGTTAATTGTTAAATAACGTGATATTACATTTACTTGTATATCATGCATGCTTTGATGGAATTCATATTAAACTCGTGAATTCAAAATGTTAAGTTTTAATGATTTAAAACTACATCGTTTTATATTTTTGACTGGAAGATCATTTTATTTAAAATAGAATAATTTCTTACTGAGCATATTTCGTTCATTTTTGTTATGTTTTTATAAACTTTTTAGAATCAGTAGAGCAAGGCGAATCCTCGAAAAGAAAGAGCAAGGTAGAATATCACTAGGATGTTCCCGTATTTTTCTAACTTGTATGTTATAATCAAATATTGTACGACTTCTGATCGTACAGTATCCTGTTATTGTAAGACCTTTATTATTCAATTAAAACTTATGATTCCGCTGTGTGTATATTTATTCATATGTGAGATACTATTTTAATATATAACGGGGCGAACTGTCAAATATTGACAACTCAGTATACTAAGAATTATATCTGACGACTCGGTTTCCACGTGAATTCGGTAGTAGAAATTTGGGGTTGTCACACCATATATTAATTAATATATGAACAAAACTATATTAATATGCCTTAAAAATTAGTGAGTACATATGCGGCCTTATATAAGCATATTTAACTTATGGACCAAGCTCAGATAATTTACGGGTCAAGTAATGCAATTCAATTGTATATTAGATACTAATTAATACTAATATCATAAAGACTAGAATATTAATTATACCATAAATACTAATATCATAAATATTAGAACTACTATAAATATTATAATATAATATTAATTATATAAATATAATTAATATTATATTATCTAACACTAAGCAAACAAATTAAGGGGGTCAAATAAAGACCAAATCGAAAGAACATAATATTAATATATGGTGACGTCATTTATTGCATCATAAGTTTGTTGAGTTGGGGGGCATCGTGATCGAGGGTGACCATATTAGTTGTTAGGCTGAGCTGTCTGTTTCCAGTTGTCTTGATGGCAATCGGATTGATATTTACATGACTAATTGTAATAATCCACAATTTCCTCTTCGTTTACAAATTTTTGGCTTGTTATTGCTTGGTTTCAATTATGATCTTATGTTGAGTTTGGTTTTTTGTGAAAAAAAAAAAAAATGGGGATAAAATTGTATATTAAAATATAATAGTTGTTGGAATTAAATAATTAATTATCACTAAAATTTGAGTTGAAAATGAGATTGAGAATAGTACGGGCAAAACCCATTTCTTTACAGATGAATAAACATCCAAAAAATTTTCAAAATAATTTCCTCTTGACGTCGTTTAAAATTTTGGTAATCCATAATCATGGATTAAGAAACACAGATTAACCGCAAAATACCTCATAGTTAACTGCCTAGCTCTCACTACAAATCACACTCCACATATATTTTTTCCTTAAATGTGCCATTTATTTGGTCTTGAGGTGGAGTGGTTTGTGACTTTTCAGTTAGGATTAGTACAAATACCAGTCGATGCACTTTTATCGCACAACCTAAAGGATAATGGTAGAGCTATATATACAGTAGCAAATAAATAAAATAAAATAATGTCCCCCATTGCATCGAACTTCTAAATTGCTACTTTTCTCTAAATTGTTCTCATAATTGACGCAATAAAATTCAATGTGCTACGTTTTAATTAGAAACAAAGACTGGATCATAGGGTGTAACCAATTTGAACAATTCTGTCCATTAATAAGGTCCATAGCATAAAACTAATGGCATTGTATTACTGAGCAAGCAAATTAAGGGGGTCAAATGAAAAACAAATAGAAAGAACATAATACTAATACACGGTGACGTCATTTATTGCATCATAAGTGCGTTGAGTTGCGGGACAGTCGTGATCGAGGGTGACTATATGAGTTGTTAAGTTAAGCTGTCTGTTTTCAGTTGTCTTAATAGCACTATAAGAAAGTAAACGAGGAAGAAGTGGTATGCAAAATTAGGGATAACGATTTATACCCCAATCGGATTTGTAAATATTTATTAAGGATGTACGTAATATTTCTTTCTTTTTGTCTTTAATATATTAGAAAATAGTTTATTATTTTATTTTTTACTAAGTAATGAAAATGAGAATTTTATTATGAATTTAAAAAAATATAAATAAGATTTTTTTATTTTTTTATTTTGGTTAAATGAAAGTAGTAGTAGTAGTAGTAGTAGTTTTATATTTCTTTCAGGTAGACGGGAGGTGAAGCTTAACAAATTAAATTCAACGGGACATGATGATCAATAAGAAATTGATAAAAACAAAGAATATTATGTTGTAGCAGGGGACATTTAAGAAGCCTACCAACCTCTATCAGTTGGTTATTCCCTCATTCTCACAATTTTTTCCATGCATTTTAATATTTGTGTATTACAAATGTGAAGATGTATAGAAAAATATTTTAATAAAATATTACATTATATATATATATATATATATATATATATATATATATTTTAAAATATTTTTTTTATTTTAAAATTTATATCGTACAATTGTTAAAATATATTGTAATTGTGGGACAGAGGACTAATCTTGAGTGATGCTAAACAATTCGAGTCTTAAACTCCGACTCATCTCACAAATGACATATCATAATTATATTTAATGCAGATGATATTTTATTTATGCAAGATACGAAGAGCATCCTGAGTTGGACGATACATTATTCTTTTACGATCTTTGATGATTTAGCTATCAAAATTATCATTTATTATTAGGAGTTTGTGAACTAGATTTGAGAGAAATCGATATTTACCTTACAAGAAACAAAAAACATATTAAACAAAATGTACAAATATGCATCTTATTTCAAATACAACTTTTTTAGTCTTCAACTCACAAATATAATAATTTATTTTGTCCAAATGCTTTTAAATATAATAATCTTATATTTAACAACATCATTTAAAAATTTTGAATTCAAATATAATAAAAAATTATATTTAACATATAAAATTTAATTTAATTTAATTTTAATAAAAATATAAAATTAAAATTAAATTACAAATCCTAATTTAGTGAAAACGTTCTTTCATAAAGCAAGCGACAAATGTCATCCAGCAAACGCCCAAATTCAATGAATCCCCGAAAGATTATCAAATTAGGGATAACTATTTATACCCCAATCGGATTGATATTTACCCCAATCTGATTAAGGCTAAGGTGAAAACTCTAACCTTAATTTGGGACGATCCCCATTAATGCTCCCCCAGTCCAGTGGGGTACTTTAGTGTGTCGACGGGTTTTGAGTTCAATCGTCCCCTGAATGTTTGGTGAAAAGAAATTTCACAAGGGCCGGGAACGAGACTGCTCGGGTGGTCGCGGTCCTAAAACAACAGCTAAAGGGGGCCAAGGAAAATGCTGCCAAGGCTGCTGTAAAGGCCGCGAAGAAAGTGGAGGAGGCCGCCAAGAAGGCCAAGGGAGGCCGCCGGGAAGGAGAAGGAGATCTCCCAGAAGCTGGAGGCCACCGGAGAGAGGGCAGCGGGGGCAGAGTCTGCCGTGGAGCCCCTGAAGAGGCAGCTCGAGGCCGAGCGGGAAGCTTGGAAAGGCAAGGAGGCCAGCTACAAGAGTGAGCTGGAGTCGTTCGTGAGGGCAGAGAAGGCAGCGAAGGAGTTCAAGGATTCGTCTGATTGCAAGGCAATGATCCTCGAGGCTGCCGGTCAATTCTTGCAGGGCTTCGAACGAGCAGTCCGTCAGGGCATCAGAAGGGGCATGGATATAAAGGTGGTTATGAACCTCCTGGCGGACCCGGAGGCCGCTGATTATGAGCTTGAAGATGAGCCGATCACGGAGCAGCCTGTGGGGGGGAGCTGCCAAGGAGCCTGTCGGGGCACCTCTAGAAGAGGGAGATGCCTGGTATGCCTTCGGCTGGGAAGCACGCCTAGTTGGGTACTTGTCATCAAAATTTTCCACATTAACCCCAGATATGCCAACCTTGGTGGAAGTTGCAATGACAAGTGCTTGGTTCGAGCCGCTGACCAGAAGTCAACGAGCTATTTACCGCCAGCCTCAAGCAAAGCTGATTCGGATTCCCCCAAGGTCGGGTTATGGAAAATTAGAATAGGGTGGACCTTCTCTGTAAAACAAAATTTAATTTTTTCAAATTTTTAATGAAATGTAAATTCAATTTTTATTGTAATTCTTTTGAATTGTTAATGAAGACTTGATTTGAATTTTATTGTTGTTTTTTGCTTCTACTTGGATGAATGATAAATGCTCAGTAGATGGTTAAAACTAAAAA
The DNA here is from genome assembly GCA_032359685.1 of Pittosporum tobira. Lineage (NCBI taxonomy): Eukaryota > Viridiplantae > Streptophyta > Magnoliopsida > Apiales > Pittosporaceae > Pittosporum > Pittosporum tobira. The sequence goes on from JAUMHB010096844.1 coordinate 6,630, forward strand.
ACTTTACCAAGTGTTAAGCCCAATATATAAGTAATACTTTAACTCTTTTAAACATAGTATGGTCGGTAACTTATAATTTATTTTAAGAAAATTAACAAGTGTAAAAAACTCGAGACTTGATAAAGATTGGAAAAATCTGATAAAATCCACCAAGTTTAAATAGCTCAGAAGTATGAAAAATAATTAAGTGTTACCTAGGTGAATGAAAGAGTATGTTTATTTTTAAAATACTGGTCGGACAACCGGGTCCTGATTTTGAATTAAATTGGGCTGTTTAATTAAGCCGTAGTAACCCGGGCGGCTATCCGTAGTATGTTCCCCAGTTTGACCATGCTTATGGTTTACCTTAGGCATGGTGAAACTTAGGAATGACTGGGAGTAGTGCCTGGTTAAGAGTTGCCCTCCAGACCGGGCAGATAGCGCCGGTTGGGGTTAGCGCCTTACGATTATGTTTACTTGTGCACCCGAGCAGAGTGTTTCGGGCGCACGGGTGAGAAGTGACATAAGTGTGCCAAGGAGTTTGCATTGTGATTATGTTTACTTGTACACCCAGGCCTAGTGTTTCGGGCACGCGGGTGGGAAGTGAAACATAATCGTGATTAGTTTATTTGTGCTCCTAGGACCAAGTGTTTATGGCCGCGCAGATGGAGTGTATAAGTGAAATGTATGCATGGTTAGTTTACTCGTGCCCCTCAGACCAAGTGTTTATGGCAGCGTGGATGGGGCATATAAGTGAAACAGGACCATGAGTCATTTGATTGTGTTCAAAGATGTTTTTATTGATAAGAAAGTTTGTCGTATGTGGGCGAGCAAACTGTTATAATGTATGGTCGTGCAATGAAATTGTCCGATCGTAGACATAAAGTTTGTTGAATGTATGCAAGCAAACTGTTACAATGCATGGTCATGCAATGAAAATTGCCCCACCGGAGATATCTAAGGGTAGTACCTTTTCAGGTGAATGGCGTGCCATGGGTTTCCTTGTTCACAACCATCTATGTCCTTGAGGGAATATGTAACCGGACGGAGAACTGCCGAGACCAGGTGGGGGGATGTAGTTTTCTTTGCTCGGTCGGCCTGAGGGCGATGGTGGCTCGAAGGATAAGATCTCTAGCCTCGAATCATCTAGGATTGACCTTGGCATCGTAATATTTGGCTTAGCGGGTATCCCAAGACTGATTGTTATGTTCTGGTCGGGTTGTCCAGGAGTGAGCTCAACTTCTTCTATGGCTCGCTGTTGTTCGAGGGTCATTTTCCTTCGCTTTTGTTTCACTGGTTTATGATTTACACAGTTTATGGACTGTTATATGTTTGTCAATCCCTAGCATTTCATCGGGAGTTTAAGCAAAGGCGTCGGTGTACTCCTGGACTAAGTCGACGAGGGCGAGTCGGAGCTCAGCGGGTAGCCCAAAATCGATTGTGATTTTTTGGTCAGGCCGCCTAGGGGTGAGCTCGACTTCTTCGATGCTCAGAGCTCAACGGGTAGCCCAAAACCGATTGTTATTTTTCGGTCGGGCCACCCAAGAGTGAGCTCAACTTCATCTACAGCTTGTTGTCGCTCGGGGGCCATTTTTCATCGCTTTTGTCTTACCGATTTATGTCGGGGATCAACACCGCTTATGGACTGCTATGTGTTTGTCAATCTCTAGAATTTCGTCGGGAGTTCAAGCGAAGGCGTCGGAGTACTCCTAGACCAAGTCGACGAGGGCAAGTCCGAGCTTAGTGGGTAGCCCAAGACCGATTGTGATTTTTCGGTCAGGCCGCCCAGGGGTGAGCTCGATTTCTTCTATGCTCAGAGCTTAGCGAGTAGCCCAAAACCAATTATTATTTTTTGGTCGGGCCGCCTAGGGGTGAGCTCGACTTCTTCCATCCTCAGAGCTCAGCAAGTAGCCCAAGATCGATTGTTATTTTTTGGTCGGGCCGCCCAGGAGAGATAAGCCTCTTCTGTCGTTGGCAGGCTTGGCAATAGGATGGCTGTAGGTTTTGTTGAAGAGCTCAAGTCGCAAAGTCATCTTGTTCGCGTGCAGTGTTAGATGGCCCACGTGTATGTTAGCCACCATAAATCACGTGGATTGTGGGGCCTAAGGGCGGGGCCATAATCTGGGCTGGGATTTGAGGGGCTGCCACGAAGTGTGGTATTTGGCCCTCCTGCACTCTTTGCTCGAGGTAGTCCATGAGGGAGTAGCACTCGTCGGTAGTGTGGTTGTGATCTTCGTGGAATTCATAGTATCTTGACCTGTCCAGTTCGTTTTCTGGGGCGGTCATCTTCTTGAGTGCTCGAAACTAGGAATCATTCCTGATGGCCACCAGGATGATAGGGTGGGCCATATTGAGTGGGGTGTATTCCTTGGCCTGGTTCTTCCTGGGCCGCTTGGACGCTCGGGGAGAGTTGGGCTGGCTCCTCTTGTAGCGTTCCCGACTCGGCTTGGGTTGTGGCTTCTCAGCTGGCTTTAAGTTGGTGTGGGCTACATGGTACAGTTGTAGTCACCAAGCTCTCTCTGGATCCTAATTTGCACATCCGCTTGTCGTAGTATATCATAAACATCAGACAGGGTGAGCTGATCAGGACGGCCAGGAGGGCGCAGGATCTTTGCCTGTAGAGCCCGGTTCGCAAGAACATCTTGGCCTACTTTTGGTCTAGCTGGGCAACCTGGGCCATGATGCTCTTGAAGCGAGCAATGATCTTTTTGAGTGGCTCGTTGTCCTATTGAATGACTCCTGCGAGGGCCGGTGTGCGTAACAGCTAATAGGCACTGCCGCTGAACTGTTCTTGGAATTTTTCCTTTAGCTCCTCAAAGTTATCGACATTCCTATATGGCAGGTGCTTGATGAATTTCACCACCGCCCCCGTTAAAGTGGTGATGAACATTATGAATAGGGTGGGAGACCTGTGCCCATAGACTCTCATTCTGGCCTTGTAGTTCATTACATGGTCAAACGGGTCCATGAGACCGTCAAATATGGGTAGGTTAGGGGGGAGTCCAAGATGAACTCTCTTCTCCTTTTCCTCAATCTCTTGGGTGAAGGGACAGGTCAACACCTGCTGCTTTGGCATTAACCCCTAATTAGCCAATATTTTTTTGAAAGAATCGATCTTCCTTTTATACTGCTATAGTTCCCTCTGCTCGGGCCGTTCGGGTGACCGAGAGCGGGCCTGCCTGTTCTGCTATAAGCGTTGTGGCAACCGGTGTTGAGAGTCTACTGTGCGGGAGTAGTCGTGTGTGGGAGAGCTGGCGCGCTCGTGTTGGCTGCTAGTCTGAAGAGATCGGTCGTCCTCCATGAGGCGTTTTCCTTTTAGCTTCTCGATTTCGAGAGTAATGTTATGCTGGTCTTGGAGCAATTTTGCCAGTCTCTCGCTTTCGCAGGAGTTGAGAAGATCTCGAGCATCTTGATGCCCCTCGACTTCCCTCGACCGTTTCTGCTCGCGTCTCCTTTTTGTCCAAGAGCGATGTTGGGAGCCGACTGCAGTTGCCTCAGGGGTGTTTTCCCCAGAGTTGTTTTGGACATCGTCAAACTGCCTGCCTAGGGGTTCGAGAATCATCGCATGTGTTCTTTCGATGCCCTGCATACCCGGTGCAGGGTTTGTACTACTCTAGTAGGCAGACATGTGTGCTGTAAGGGTTTAGTATGGAGATCGATCATGTAGGACAGAGATGGCCCTCCTGTGACACCCCTAAATCTGGGCATCCACACCCCGACTTGGGTTGTCAATTTATTATTAAATCCAACTTACAAATACACAAGTCATAAAAGATATAACTAAAAATACAAATAAATATTATACAGCTCTCTCTACACATATTATTCTTTTAACAAAAACTACACAGCGGAAACATCTAAGCATCTGGACCTCTAGTTCATTTCCCCCAATAACCCCGCTAATAGTTATCTGCACCTAAAAGGAATATGAAGTAAATGAGTGAGCTCAAATAGCTCAGTAAGGAACACCATAACTAA
>JAUMHB010096866.1:0-10584 GCA_032359685.1 Pittosporum tobira
GAGGACTCAACATCCAGAATTAGATCAAGTGCATAATCATAGTATGGAACTTGACTGCTTAACCCACAAAGGTTAAAATCATCTTGAATGTAGTCATCATCAACTTCACAGAAGAATTCATTTCCTCTCAAATTACAAAACCATGAAATCCAAGATGTGTCCTCACCGTCAGAACCACTGACATCAGACTCTTCACTGTCAGTTTCAGATTCCTCTGCAATACAACAAAAAATAATCAAAACAATTAAAGGAAACCAAATTCATCGAAAAGACATCAACTTTGTTATAAGTCAAATAGATGTGTAAGGTTAAGAAGTTCATTCTTCATTGAGAACGAAACACATGATAGCTACTGTGGTCAGTAAAATGACTATAGAAAAGCTGTGGTATGCTAGGCTACACAACAGGAAAGCAAGCTAGGATACACAACTGGAAAGCAAGTGTATGATAGTCTCACTAGAAGGAGATTCAGGCAACTTATAGTTGAGTGGCTTCCTTTGACCAATAAGAAGACCAGCCGTGCTGACTATTGGTCTTTGTACTAGTCAACTAGTACTAAATTAGGATTATGGTGAAGAATTAGGATTGCAGAGATTTGGGAAAGAAAAGACAAACATAGAATATAGAGAGAGAGAGAGATAGACGGAAGGGAATGGCTTACCCATTATTTCACTCATATTTCATATTCAGCGTAATGTAAACATTACATATGACCCTATTTTATAGAAGCTACGAAACTTGGGCACCAAGATGACAGTTGGATTTATCTATTTCTACCAAGTCCCTTGGCCTTGCACGAACAAGCAAGCTCATAAAAGCTGCACCATACCATCCCTCGAAAAAAATAGATGAATAAATGGACCGTTATTCTTTTTTTTAAGAATCCCCTATAATTTTTTTAAGAACGCCTATCATTGAGCCTTGTAACAGGTACCGAGAGCTATTCCTTTTGATAACTTACTGAGATACTCATTACCCTAAAAAAAATGAATTTCTTTTTCGAGGATAATTCAGAACCTTGACAACATTTTAAGAAACACTCTGGTCGATCCTTTCAATATTCCCCCTCTTCCTAGTTTTTTTCGTTAAAGAACCCAAGCCACCAATGCCAACAAGCAAACAATGCTACACTTCAGTCTTTACATCCAAGTTTAAAACTACTTTAGCACCTAAAGGGGAAACCCATTACCAGCTATAAGAATTCACAAACTTCTAAGCTAAACAATTTTACACAACAAGCATCAGTGTAAACATATACAGCTGCTTGAAGACATGGTTCCCTGGTTAAAAGATACTCATTTTGTTCTGAAATTAGAGATAGTTATTCCTTTTTAGTAGTCCAATACTTAGATGCGTTTGTAATTTTAGAGTACAAAGTGACAGCTAGTTCCTAGCATGCCATTACTATATTCTAAATAGATTGACTACTATCATCCCATTCCTACTATATTTCTAGCTAATGTCAGCTATATGTTTCTAAAAACAAAATTCTCCTTAAAAGTCATCATTTTAAAAAGGTGCCTCTAGTTCTAAAACCTAATTGAACTGCATAATATCCACAACTAACCATCGGAGCATTTGTTTTTCGTGTTTTCGAGCTGCAATTTTCCAGCGCCAATTGACGATCTCTCCTTGTCCTTGCTATTCAAAGCCCTAGAAGTCGAAGGTGACGATTTCTCCAAATGCTTATCCAACGCATCGTTAATTCGCTTCCGATCCAACGGGCCACCAACGACCTCCGACCTTGACGACCCACCGCCTCGATCTCTAAGCATATTCTTCAACCTAACTATTATCCAGCTATCAAACAGACTTCAGTTGTTTCCACCGAGCATTTTGAGCATAAAATCAGCTGAAAACCGCCTAGATTTTTGGGAAAGTGAAGGAGTTCTTGAGATTGACGAGCGATCGAAGCAATCGAACCATAGACTTCGAGAAAAAAAAAAGGTTCAAAATGAGGAGATTAGAAGAAAGATACAGACGGAGAAAACTAGGGCTTCGTTCATCGGCTCCTCCAGGATCTTCTTTTCTTATTCATATATTTTTTCATTTTTTTTTTTTTGGAATCATTATCTTTCATTAATTAGGTCCTGTCGTATTATGTCAAATGTCAAAAAAAATAATAAATTAATCATTCCATTCCATTTATATCGTAATATTTTAATTTTTTATAGAATTTAAAAAATTTATTTGATGTTATAATTTTAAAAAAAAAATAGTGATTGAAGTAATAATATTATAATTTTAAAAAGAGGAATAATGATTAAAGTTATGGGGTATAATATTGATATTATAATTTTAAATATGAGAATAATGATTAAAGTGGAGTGTTATATGTGATAAAATAAGGGTAATTTAAATAATTTACATTATTAAACTTTTCAAAAAGAAAAGTTATAATTTTTATGGACGTTCAAAAAAAAATGTTACAATTTTTATGGAACGGGTGAGTATTAAAATAGTATAGATCAAATTTGAAATAAAATATTTTTTTTCAAACCATGGAAAAATACAAACATATATATATATTGAAACTAAGATAAGAAAAAAGAAAATTAGAGAATGGTCTTCCCAAAAAAGAAGAACAACCATCTACACATCTAAAATAACTAGTACAAATATTAGGAGTTGTCTGAGCTAAATGTAATTATTTATTAACATATTATTAAAGAAACACAAAATCTCATATTGTTGCGTGAATTTTGTCATAAGTTATGAAATAAATAAATTCTAAGTTTTTAAAACAAATTGGATACATTAATACATATTTAAGATGTAACACTTTATTTTTATAGAAACAAAATTAATTTTTATACCGTATTTTTTTGTTAATTTTTTTTATTTTTTTCTATTGTTAATTAACTAATAATAAATTATAAGATTATTTTATTAACATGGACTTATGTTTCCATTGGGCTCAATATTGCTTTAAAACATATATGGATTATGAGAATTGGGCTTCATGATACAACACATAGGTCATATTTCTTTAATATCTATTTTATGTATAAATTAATAATCATTATTTTATAATTTTGTGGCCTTTAAGGTGGGTCTGATCTTGTAATTAGATGTAGAGAAGAGTATGGATAAATCCTCATAAATGCATTTTTAGACATTTAGACATTCTTTTAACTTTTGTACCGAAGTTTTGTCAACATGTTTTCTTTCTTTTTCATTCTCTCGCTTGATTGGACGACCAAATGAAATACAAATCTAATGTTTGGGTTATTAGATGTTTGATTTCATACTTAGATCTATTGGTGGTGATCTTTCTTCATTGTTTGATTATTTGTTTTCTTCTTTCCATTATGGATTTGACGATTAAAGGAATACTGAAGACTATTTTTTGTGTTATGAAGCTTAATTCATGTTACGATTTGTTGTTTATGATATTCAACTTATGTAAATACATAATTAGTTATCTAAAATTTCAATTTTTTTTGGTCATTTTAGATTAGTTTTTTAGCCGGATTGAGAGTATTACTAACTCTAATGTAGTTTATCTGGCCATTATTTATAAAATTTCAAGTTGATTGTTTTGATCTAATTCGATTTGTAGCAACTGACTAGATATGGAAGGCGTTTGGCTTCATGTAGTGGCCAAAGATTAGAACTTTACCTCTCGTCTTGAGATAATCCTTTGTTCTCAAGATTTTTTGTATAATTAATCCTTGAACTATTATTTGCTACTATAAACATGTATACTTGGATAAAAATTACGTAAGTTCAAGAAATTCAATAAAAAATTTCCCCAATCTATGGTGTTTAAAAGTAAAATAGTGATAATTAGGAAAATGTTGACACAAAATTAAATAACCTACCCCAATCAAAATGTTTAAAAACCTACAACTAGCCAAAACATTAATAATAGCAGAACGATTAATCAATTTAAGAGAATTATGAAAATTTTCATTATATTATCATAACCCAAATACTAAGTCATTTTTCTTGCACAAGAGACGTGTATTTATATCAATTCATGTTGTAACTATTGATATCCCCGAATTGTTTGAGAATTCATCCTAGTGGTGTTTTAATAATATACACCATTTGCTACAGAAAATGAATCACATTTGTAGTTTTTACAATTTTTTAAGAAATATTTTATTCCAAGGTTACCTTAAAATATAACCCTTTTTTTCAATTAACTATGATGACATGATGGTCAAATTCAAATGTTTAATTGAAAGATATTATTGTGTCATTTTTCAATCATTATTGAAAACAAAACTATTTTCATAGGACAATAAATATTTGAGAAATGAGATTCATTTTGTAGTACTGTGGGAGTAATGAAAGTCATCCGAATATACAAAGTGGACAATTTACCTTATGAGATAGTTGTGCTTTAGTGGTTAATGCTTTTCCAGCTTCCTCTTCACAATTGCATCATGGATTCAATTATGTCCAATACAATTTCTTGTTTGTTGTATCTGCTCTACTTTGCTTTAACCTGTAAAAAATAAGAATAAAAATAGCTCCTTTTTTCCTGTGTGTACTCATTTCTTTCCTATGCCTCTATAGATATTGCTAGTAGGTATGTTAAGGTTTTTGTCTTTCCTTTTATCTGGCAATCTACCTTCCTTACCTTGCATCTATCTTCATTATTATTACCCAAATTCTACATATTTTGATTTTTGACCAAGTCCTTTTGTGCTATGTGTTATACGGTGCTTTTGTGCCTTCCCAATGGTTTATTAGTAATTCTTTTTTCAACCAATTTAGTTTTGTTTAGATCTTATAATATTTGAAAATTTTAAGCCATATTGTTCATTGAATTCACACAATTGCATTGCTTTTTAAATATATGATTAACAAAAAAAAGACTATGTCTAAATTAAACAAATATAATGTGTTAATTTTGCATGTATCAACTTTCAAATTTAGCAAATAACACAGAAATTGGATTTATCTAATGGGAGTTTCTATCTATATCTTCCTTGCCATTTACATTAAGACTGGGGATAAACATTGTGACACTTTCAAATCTGGGTATCCATACCCCGACTTGAGTTGTCAATTTATTGATAACATCATAACTTACATAAATACATACGAAATCTTATTGTCTCAACGTACACAAGATTAAAATAAAGTACACCATATCACGCTAAAAATATTATACAAGACACTTTTCACAAATTATTATTCTCTAGAGATATACGTAGCGAAAATATTTAAGCAACTGTATTATCTGGACCATTATCTCATTCTTCCCAATAACTCATATGAGAATCCGAATTTATTAATGAACGTTATTGGTATAATTTTTTAAATTTTATTTAGTGAATATATTTTCTGCATCGCTATATTCCGGACAGTTGATTTAAAATAAAAATATTGTGACCAAGGACATTTTGGTTATTTTGAAAAATATTGTGACCAAGGGCATTTTGGTTATTTTGACAAAAGTCATGACCAAGGGTATTTTAGTTATTTTGGCAAAAGTTATGACTAAGGACATTTTGATAAAAGTTATGACCAAGGGCATTTTGGTTATTTTGACAAAAATATGACCAAAGGCATTTTGGTCATTTTTGATCAAAGTTGTGCTCAAGGGCATTTTGGTTATTTTGACAAAAGATATGACAAATGGCATTTTGATCATTTTTTATAAAAGTTATGCTTAAGGGCATTTTGGTCATTTTGGCAATAATTTCAAAAAGTGTTCAAAATCATAAAACGAGTGAAGATCTAGAATCAGCGCGGAAAAACAGTGATACGAAACATCGTCTGATTTTCGTTTTTACCAAGTCTCGGGACAACTTTAAAATCGGAGCATCGTTTGAAAAAGCGGATAGCACCGTTGAAACCGGAGCGTGTCAAAATTTAGGGATAAAATATAATATTAATATATTTTTATTTTTTAAAATAAAATTTTATTTTATTTAAATAATTATTTTTGTGGAAATCGAGATGAAAAATTTTAAATTTCCAACTAGATTTTTGTACAATCAGCCCATGTGGCTTGAGCCACGTGGACCAATGAGGAGTCGACAACCAAACAAGATTCATCAGCCCAAACCCTTTACCCATTGGATTATCCAATCATTTTTGGGTAAAATCCGACAGTAACCACCAACTTTGGTAGCCGATTTCTTGACAAATTCGGCCATACTGAATTGATTGGAGGGTAGGAATCAGTAGCTTGTAGATACATCTTCCAATCCCCTCCATTTTCATCTATAAATACAGTCATTTGGTGCCTCAAATTGGAGCTCAAAAGCCCTAACTCAAAAATTGACCCGATAATGTTCTTGAGGTAATCAAATTAGGGATTTTTGATTTGTTATTGTTTTTGTTAAATTGATAGTTTAGAAAGCATCTAGAGGATCAGTAGAGTAGATTAGCACTTTAAATCGACAATTTTAAACATCTATGGACTCGAATTGAGTCGATTTTCAGAGCCCTAGGGTTCTTGATAAGAATCTATCAATCCGTGTTATACAGTGCCTCTCAGATCGATTTGAGTGTTTAAATGGATTCCTTATAGTGTAATGATCCTCCCCATGCTTTCCAATTGAGTTTTTATGTTAAAAAATGTGGTTTTTGATGTTTGGTCGGATTATCTTACCGCTGACCATGGCTTCCTTGCCGTGGTCGAGGAAGATGACCTTGGCAACCCTAAAACGACAGTTTTAGCCGATGGGGTTGTAAAAATCGGGCCTTTCATCAATCCAAGAATCATAACCATGCAATTCCCATTGGATTTTGTGTATTTACGTGCAAGAACCGGCCACCAAAGCTTTCTGCCGGTGTGCCAAAAAGCTTAGCCATGCCGGAAACCAGTTGAGCTCATGGGTAGTTCTCAAAGAAGATCTCTGGTGACTAACAAAAGGTAACAGTGCTCATGGTGAAATTTTGAGCTAGACAAGATCTTGCAGGAGAAAGGTGGAGTACCAAATTAGTTGTGGATATTATGAGTCCATTCGGATAGTGTTTGGAAAGAGGTGGCTTGACAAGAAGATTCTTGAAACTAATACCACTTTGTGGCCTAGAGTAAGAACGTTGTCTAAGGTGCTATTTGGTATAACTTATATAAAGTGATTATATCTTTTTATAAAGCTTGGGTTGTTAAGTTAAGCATATTAAGAAAATCAGCTTATAGATTGTACAAGCTTCCTATGCAGAAAATAATATACTCATAAAAGTTACTCCTTAACAACTCATTTTCACTATAGATATTTTTTGCCTAAATTACAAATTTACCCTCAACTGACCAAGATTATTACCGTTGACCTACCTTGCGATAACTGTTTGCCAACGGATAGAAACAACATTGTCCTTTTTTACCACACATTTTTATCTCATCTCCTTCCCCATCCAGCTAAAACCTTCTCGTCCTTCCAATCCTTCATGCTTGCAAAATCATCAACTTATATCAAGCCCAGGCTTACGGTGTCGAACCACAACTACTGTTCCGGCGGCATCAACGCCTGAGAGCCCAAGGCTCCAATGCAAAACTACTAAAAATAGCCTTAGATTTTTCCTCTGCTCCGTCGACGACTTTTCATTTCCGCTGCTTTGCTTCTCATATGAGAAATAAGGTAGCGTGGTTTGTCCCATTTGCAGCTCAATTTGGAAAGAATTGCCTCTTTTGTCCATTCACACTTAAAACCCTTTTTCAATTGATGAAAAGAACATGAGATAACTACAAAAATTGATGTTATAACTATGAATATTATAACATAAGCTCATCAATCTATAATAATCTTATATTATAGATTATTTGTCAAACACTCATTTAACTTATTTTGATAATAATATGTTTTGAAATAAATAGTACCAAACAAAAATAACCAATTATTCAATAATATTATTATCAAATAATAATTTATTTTGAAATAAGATGTATCAAACAAGCCCTAAATGTGTAATTTTGAGGTGGAGATTGTTGAGAAAATACGTAATCTCACATTGTGTACTTGAAAAAATACTAGGCATTTGTATCTAATGGTAAACTAGAGAACCAAATTTTTGAGGTTTATGCTGTGTGTGTGTGTGTGTGTATATATATATATATATATATACATATATATATATATATATATATATAATTTCATATATTAATTCTAATTGTTTTTTAATTATTTCAATATATTAAATCTTTCACTAAGCATACATATTTTTTTGGTTAAAAGTTTCATATTTTTTCAGCTTCTTTAAAAATATTGCATAATTATTTTGAACTCTAAAAAGATTAACGTTTATATTTACATATTACTCTTTTATTTTAAAAAAATCATATGAGAATATGGAAACAAGTAATAATTACTATGTGTAGGTATTTATATGTAATGCAAAACGTTTTGTTAATACATTTATTAAATGTTAAATTCTTGAAGAAAATTTTTAAAATTTATTTTTGAATCATACTTAGTTTCCATGATGTGGAGTTAATATGGTGCATTTTCCTTGATTCAAAAGAAGGGGAGCAAATCAACATACATAATAAAGCTAATAGAAGATCATGTGAGGAGGAGTTGAAAGCATTAGTATATGTAAATCCATTAGTATTTATGAAGCTTAATTAAAATGTCATCTCAAATTAATTAGGTTATTATGTGATTCATAAACAATTATGATATAATTACCAAAAAACTAATTGAGTTAGTCAAAAACATAAGGGAGTTAATGGGCATTTGTGTCTAGTAATAAAATATGGTACCAAATTTTTTGAGGTTGGTACTATATATATATATATATATATATATATAGATAGATAGATAGATAGATAGATAGATAGATAGCTATAGATTGATTTATGCTAACAACATTTAATGTAAACTGAATTTCTAACAATTTGCTTGTCTCTCTTTCTCTCTTTAACTTTTCTTTTTTGGGTTAACTACTTCGCTATTTCGGGCAGGTAATGTGTGTGGCTCGTTTAGGTCAATATGTTAATATTGGAGTTTTATATCAAAAGTTTGAGGTGAATAGTCTTAAAATGACTCGGTAGGGGTGAACAAATTTTTCATCAAACCGAAATAACAGACTGAACCGTTCTTGACCGAACCGAATTATGGACCGAACTGACTAAACCGATACGATTTGGATGTCAAAAATTAAATAACCGAATCAAGCGGTCGGTTACGGTTATTGCAATTTTTTTAACTGTAACCAACCTATATATATATATATATATATATATATATTATTTATCAAAGAATCAATTATCATTACATCAGACCCAATATAATTTTAAGTGCCAAAACCCCAATAATCAATAGTCTATTACTAACAATGTTAAAAATCAAAGTCATATAAATAGCCCAACATGTCCAATAGGCCCAACAAATTCAACCCAAAAATGGTTCCAAACAAGTCGGTTATAACCGACCAACCGATCGAAAATAACCGACAACCAACCAACCGATAACAGACGAATAAACTTGGGTTGGATCGGATTCGGTTATGGCGTGTTCCATAACCGATACCTTCAGATCGGTTGATTTTTTGAGTAATAACTGACCGTAACCGACTGATGTCCACCCCTATGACTCGGTATTAAAAATGCATACTTGATTGTTTTGTTTGTGGATCTTGTTATGAAAAGTGCTAATCTTTATCATGATCTCACCACTTATTGGGTGCTTTTAGGTCTTTAGGCATCACAAAATAGACTAAAGTGGGAGAGGGGATGAATAGTTTTCTAATATAATTTCAATCAGATTAAAATCCAAGATCTAATATTGATGTATATGGTAACTTGCTGTAGCAAGCTTAAAACAAGTTTATATAATTTGCAGCATAAATTCTCTAATAACTTTAATTTAAACACAAGATCTAGAGATTAATGGCACTAGTAAACTATAAATAAATATATATACACACACACAAAAGAAAACAACAATTATGGACAGATAATATATGTGCAATATTTAAATGACAAAAATTTAATGCGTAGTATGTGAAAAACACAGAGACCTTTTAGTGGTTTGACACAACTACTCCTCTTTTCCCCTTTTGATTTCCCAGAGAAAAATCCACTCAGTCTTTATCCCCAAAAAGATTTACCTAGAACTAATTACAAAGTTTACCAAGAACAGATGGTTTAACTGTTATTTTGACGCCCCAATTTTTCCAACTTTTTATATCGGGAATTAGTCACCATATTTTTTCACCATACATCTCAAAATCGATAATTTATATATTTTACATGTTATATCTCACAAGGATCTTACTCAGAGATAATATCATACACATGCTTAATTTAATAAATTATTATTTAGCAGATTTTTGCGACAACGTCGCCCTAATACAACATCAAGTTCACAGGCTATAGAGTTAAAATCCTTAATTTCAAATATCAAAATAACATAACTTGAAAAAAATATAAATTGTTCCATCTTTCCCTTGCCCTTTCCAAAAAACTTAATTTTTTTACCTATTATAACTAGAAAGATCGAAAAATCCTAGTAACAATGAGCAAAAGTGTGACGCCCCCAAATTTTCACCTCTAAATTCTCGTGGAAATCTGGCCTTCAGATATCATCTCAGCATATTGAGTAGCCAATATTCGGCAACTTGCCCTGTTATATCTTACAAGGATCGCTCATACGAATAAATTTACACAGCGGA
>JAUMHB010096877.1:0-10584 GCA_032359685.1 Pittosporum tobira
ACACGACCTCAACTACCCTTCCCTTGCTATTCCCAAGCTCAATGGCTCAATGACTGTTAGGAGAACAGTCACAAATGGATGCATGTTATCTCATTCAAGACTTTCTAAAGGATTTTGGGGAGAAGCCTTTCTTGCAGCTAACTACACATTAAACATAATTCTCACAAAATTTGTTGAATCAACACCTTATGAAATATGGAATGGAAGAAGGTCATATTTGAGTCACTTAAGAAAATGGGGATGCATGACAAATGTTATGATTCCATCTCATAATATATAAGTTAGACTTTAGAACATTGAAATGCAACTTTGTTGGTTACTCAAAGAATTCAAAAGATTATAGATTTTATCATAAAGAAAAGGGAATAATTGAAAGTAGAGATGCTACTTTCTTAGAAAACCTGGAAGAAGAGGAACAGATAGAAGAGGATACACAGAACCTCTATTTATAATAGATGATGATTATAATAATGATGATCCATATGATGTTCCTATGTAACCCAAATAATGAACCTAACCCGGTTGTGGTTGATGAATCGGTAACTACAATTGGCAACAAGAGATCAAGAGGTCCACCTACATGGAAGGATGATTATTATATATATTTTTGTGAAAAATCTTGTTTCTATATTGGCACAAATATAGAATAGCATGCAGTTTCCACTAACTTTGTAGAATTGATGCAATTGCAAGAGTCAAATTCATGGTTAGATGCCATGAAAGATGAACTTGATTCCATTAAAAAGAACAAAGTTTGGGAAATGTGTGACTTAACTAAGAATAGAAAGTCTGTTAAATACAAATGGATTCTTAAAAGAAAATATTGTGCATATGGGGCTCTTGATAAATTTAAAGCAAGATAAGTTGCAAGGGTTTTACTCAAAAACCAGGGATAGATTATCAAGAGACTTATTCACCTGTAGCAAAATTTGTATCTATACGAATAATGCTAGTTATAGTAGCCTATCTTGACTTAAAACTTTTTCAAATGGACGTCAAGACAATTTTTCTCAATGGAGAGTTGGGGGAAGATATATATATGGAATAAACTGAAAGATTTCAGGTGAAAGAACATGAAAAAAAAAAAGGTTTATAAATTGAAGAAATTATTTTATGGGCTAAAACAAACATCTAGACAATGGTATCTCATATTTTATGAGACTAATGTGCAAATTGGTTTTGTCCCATATAAGTTAGATAATTATTTTTATACTTTCAAAAGTGGGAGTTCATTTATAATGTTGTCATTTTATGTTGTTGACATTTTATTGGTTGGAAATGATATTGACTTGTTGAATAAAATTAAGTTGGAACTTGGTAACAAATGTGAGATGAAATATATGGGTGAGCCATATTTTATTCTAGGAGGACAAATCATAAGGGATAGAAAATCTAGAACATTGACCCTTAATCAAGAAAGGTATCTATAGAAATTACTTAACCGTTTTAGAATGCATAATTGTAGTCCCGCGCCGACCCCATTAGTTATGGGAAAACAATTAATGAAATACAAGAAAAAGCCACTAGATGTCCTGCATGTGCAAGCAGTCGGAAGTTTGATGTATGTTATGTTATGCACTCGACCTGCCTTGGGCATATCCTATGAGTCTAGTGAGCATATATCAAAGTAATCCTCGTCTAGCACATTCAGAAGTTGTTAAAAGGATTATGAAGTACCTAAAAGTTACATTGCATCACAAGTTAGTCTATCAAGCGAACGCACTTGAAATACTTGGTTATTCCGATGCAGATCTTGCGGGAGATAAAGGAGATGGAAAGTCGACTTTAGGACATTTGTTTATTTTTGATAAAGTTGCCATAAATTGGGGTAACAAGAAATAAGGTTGTGTTTCAAGATATACACAAGAAGCTGAATACATAGCTTGTAGTATAGTATGGTTGCCACTCATGCTATCTGAGTAAGATGATTTCTGCTTGTTTTAAATCTCAATTTAATTAATGGGCCCATTGAGATTTATTGTGATAATCAAGCAGTTATAAATTTGATTTATAGTGGTGCCAATAGTTTGAGAGGACAACATATTGAGATACAATATCATTACATTCATGATATTTTAGTGGAAAATGAAGAAGTGGTAGTAACATTCATTCCCTCTATTGAAAATATTGTTGACCCTTTGACAAAGGGCATTCCAGTCGAAACATTTACCTAACATGTTAGTTTGATGGGACTTAGAAACATATAAGTGGAAGAAATTTTATGAAATAACTCCAAGAAAAGGTGGGAGTATATTTCAATAGAAATTTATTTTTATGTATTTCATGAACAGTTGAAGTGTAACAACAATTTTGACTAAGTAGCCAAGTGGAAGATGAAACGTGTAATCAAGTGTGTTTGTCTACTAAGTCAAAAAAAAATATCCCTATTATTAAGGGATGACTCCTAATTGAAAGTAGCTACCCAACAAATAAGAAAAGTGGGTAACCTAATAATACCAAGGTGTGATTTTGTGTGGGCGGAGAGGTCGTTAGTAACGCCTCTATAGAGTAGGACTAAACCTAAGGAAAAATTATCCGATTGAAAATACAATAGAGAATAACCACCTCGGAGCTCTCCATTGACATTAAAATATCTTCTTCTTCTCTAATTTTAGGTAGTAGAATTCTTCAGATGATGTGTTTCGGATGGTTAAAAAACAGAAACGATTCGGAGACGTTTCGATAACGTTAAGAAAAATTCGAAAATTATAGAAACATAAATGAATAATTTAGAAATTTTTATTCTACTATAAACACATATACATATATGTTACAATATGTTGTGATATATTCAATACATGTTTAACTTATTTATCTATGATGAGCATATAATATTATGATAAATATGATCATATTCAAAAACCTAAAAAATAATACCAAAAATATTGTCAATATAATTCAAATATTATGATAATTTATTAATTATCTAACACATTTTTAATTAATTTATTTTTATAATATCAAATACTTTTGATGGATAACAAGGAATAAATTTATGCTTTCAAAAAGAACAAAAATAAAATACACTAACTAAAAAATATGTAGAAATGAACTAAAAGCAAAGTTAAATAACATTTTAGACAATTATGATCATTTTAAATTAAATTGTTATTCAAATATATATTTGATTAACTCATATTTTTTGAGATCTTGAAACTAATTAATTATTTTAATTAATAGTAGTGTTTGATTAATAACAAATTTTCGAATGTCTTGATCTTTTCTAACGAAAATTATGAAAACAACTTCTTTTCATTAGAAATATTGTGATATAGAAACTACTCTTGAATTTCGTTTCAATAAATTCAAAAATATAAAATTTTCGGATGTTTTGGTGGAAACATACAGAAACTTTAAACCATGGTATGACAGAGTATATCATATTAATTTCCATTTACTGCTATTTTGCAGCTCACTCTTGTTTTTATATTGGACATGTATTTTTATATTAATGAATTACTCATTTATTCAATAGCTCTTTTATTATCAAATTATTTAAGCTTATTAGCAGGTCAAGAAAACTGATAGTCCATTAATTACGAGTTCTTATTTATAACAATAATTTTATTTTTACATATTTAAGCAGTTAAAATTGATAAATTTACAGATATATTCAAGTATTTTACATGTTCAGTTATTAAACTGACCCTTTCAAATTCCATGGCCTCACTCATTCTTTACAATTTGGTGAATAAATGTACACCGACAATCCCATTTGATAACAGTATGGGTTCCTCGCACAATTTATAGTCATCTCTCAGGCACACTCGAGAAGTGCCCAACACAAATAACATCGCAACAGAATAAAAATCTTTGATCAACCGCCATAAATTAACAAATGAATAAAAATGCATGGTGGAAAATACAAACTCACTGTAACGGTTTACTCACATAGAGTTTATGTTTTTACTTTAGTTGAGGAATCTGCAATTGTCTAGGAAAATGAGGATGTAATTCACGATTAAATTATACTTTATCTGTCTTAAAATTAAAAAATATATCTATATTCTAAAAAATAACAATTTTTAGAAATATCTATTTTATTATAATTTTTACATTTAAAAAAGTGTTTTAAAGTATGTTATTTTAGAATTTCTGTAAAATTTCATTTATATTGATAATGAAATGATAAATTTGGAATATAATGATATGTTATGGTATTAAAATGGAAACTTATATCCAATTTTAAAATGTACCAAACTAATAATAACTATTTTTAATTTTTGAATGAAGGTAGTAGTATTCATAAAATAATTATCAACTAAATAAAGATTTGAAATATTTAAACTTGTATAATGTTTTTACCATATTTATGTTTTCAAAAATTATGTTAATTAACTAAAATTCAAGTATAATATTATTTAAATAAGATGAGCTTATTTATATTGCACTTTATATTTAATTTAGAGAAGGAAAAAAAAGGCATACGTACAGTCCACTAGTTATTATTACTCATTAAGCATATTATTTTTATATGTTAAATTGGGCATTTTGTCCAATTATGAATTAGTGTAAGCTGTTTTTGTTTGATATTTAGGTAAGTCTGACGATCCGTCTTTAGCCATTTTTTTTCTCTCCGACCGGCGTTGATTCTAGATGTTTATTTTTGAACAAATTATAAACAAATAAACATCAAAACTGATCAAAAGCATCACACACAAATTCTATAAAATTCATCTAGATTTTGGAGAGATGTATGTTTTAAAACCTAATTGTAATAAATTAAGTTATAACTAATATAAAATATTATTGGATAGATAATGAGGCTATTATCATTACACATTGTATTAATGCAATTAATTAATTGTAATGAAAACGAAATTGACTTAGAAATAAGTCATGTTAAAATGTTTTTTTTAACTCTAATGGAGACCGGCTCAAATTAGGGTTAGGGTTAACAATAGTTATCCTAATTAGGACTACAGAACACAATACATGTGAACTACATGACAAGAATGGTCAACCAATAAAAATGACCTCATCAACTCTACAGCACCTCAAAAGATCCAATCGGTCTCCCCCCTCACAGGCTAACGGGCGACCAGACGTAATTGTTCGACAAGCCGCCTTGATTATTAATACATATCAACTTCTCAGGTGGTGGCTCGATTGCAGACCAAGTTCATGGCACCTTCAGCCATCCTTCCCTACTTGGGCTTGACCACACGGAAGTCCGGTGGCCCAATGAGCAAACATTGGGCCCAATAAACATCCAATCGACCTAATAAGCCTAACAAGGCATGTCCCTTCAGGCGAGACCCATAGCTGTTGCACTCTTGACCTTGTGCCAGAACGAAGTTCTTATAAATACCCCCCTCATTGTTACGGTAAAGGGGATCCTCAAATTTTAGAACCTCTGACAACATACTTTCTCTCTCTAGAACTATTGTTGGTGTCCTACTATTAACCAAATCACTAATTTAAGTTTCGAAGAGAAAAATGGGGTCAAACCACCCTTTGTTGCTTGTATTTCAGGTTGACCAAGACCTTTCAAAAGGCTGCTTAGTTGGATGATGTACGGATTAGGTTAAACAACGGTCAAACAGCCATCAACAAACCCCTACTGAGTCATGTAGTTAAACATGAAGTTGAATGACAACTCTATCCAAAAGGTGGCTAAAGTGCAAACAAAAAATATATACTAACTCATTAAGTTTTTAGACATATGTGCTATATATATATAATACATCATATTCTATCTAATTTTTTTCTCATAATATAACTTCCCTTTATAATACAACATAAATATATTAATTATCGCCTCATTAATTGGTAATATTCATTATCTTAATATTGATTATATTCTCATTAATTGATAGCATTATCCGTTGGACATTTTTGTAATAAATATGTTCATAGGACCAAATTGAAAAATTAATCTTAATATTGACTCTGTTTGGTTTAGGTTTAGGATTTTCTTATGCGTTTGACCTATAAAATAATCTACGAAGTTCCAGACATCAGTTATTCTTTTCTTACATGTGTATGTTTCGTTTTCTGGAGATACAATATTCTTCATCCTGATATCAATATTTTATGGTAGTGAATTACAGTTTTTCGATATGTGGGATATACAGATTCACATCTATTTATTCGAGTTTCTAAACTCATTCAAGTGAAATCTTACGCGCAGTCAAGGGCGGAGTCAGGAATTTTATAAAGGGGGTATTTTTTTCACACTTATAATACTTTAAAATTCAATAATTAATAATAATATTAAATAATAATAAATAATTAAAAGTGCAATAAATATGTCATTAAGATTACATATCTTATAAAACTATTTTTTGCAGCTTGATATCCTGATATACTTTAATAATTGCCTCTTTTGTAATGATGTTGAAGATTTATTTCTTAATATATGTCACCATACAATCATTCATCCATTCGTCTCTCATACTACTACAAAGTGATGTCTTGACGATTTTTATTTCTAAGAATGCACGTTCAACCATTGTAGTTGCTACAGGAAAAATTAATGCAAATTTCAGAAGAAAATAAACCAAAGGAAAAGTAATATCCTTTCTCTTTTCAACCATCATTTGAACAAGTTCACCAATGCCCCTTAAATCTCCAAAGTTAGGAGTCCTCCTTACATCACGAATGTAGTGTTCAAGTTGTTCTTCAAGCATAACAAGATTTTTGACACTAAAATCGATTGGGTAAAATTGTACAAATTCTAACAACTTATCTTTATCATACGCCATGAAAGAATTGCGAGGATCAAGACACGCCATGGATAAGAACAACCTTGTATTAACGTTATTACCACATAAAATGCCTCGACCTTAAAGTAATAAAGATGAGTTATCCTTTTAACACTACGACCAAATATACTCTCCATATCCAAGACATCTATTTCATGCACAAAAGTTACAAGTCTTTTCAAACAAAGCATCCCATCCATCTTCTCTTAGCCCTAATAGATCCTTAGATGTCTCTACTAGAGTTATTGCATCACAAGATTTTGATCTTTTTTCTGCAACAACTGCGACAAGTCATTTGTAATTCTCAACACTTTACTCATTAAATGTAAAAAGAAAACAAATTTAAATTTTTGAATATTTTTCAATAGGCCAATTGCTTCATTTTTTTCTCACGACCTAAAACATCTTTGCTTATAATTTGCAAGACATTAATTGTTGGACCAAACAAGAGAATCAAACTAACCATTGTACCATAATGTGAGCCCCAACGCGTATCTCCCGCACGTTTCAAACTCATTTCTTGATTTAAACCTTGGTCAGTCTCCAACTCACCACTTGCAATATTTTCAACTATTTCTAAATACGCTTCACCCTAAGAATGTCTTTCCTCTTACAAGAAGCCCCAACAACAGTACACAATAAAACAAGATGATCAAAAAAATTATCAAGTGGTTGTACTTGCCTTACACATGCTACTAGAGTCAATTGAAGTTGATGAGCAAAACAATGAATGTAGAAAGCAAATTTATTCTCTTCAAAAATTAAGCTATTTAAACCACTAAACTGATCTTGCATGTTGCTAGCTCCATCATATCCTTGACCCGTACATGAGACAAACTCAATCCATTTTTAGCAAAGATAAGCTCAATTGATGCTTTTAGTGATTTTGTTGTAATGTCTGACACATGAATAGACATTTGTTCTTTGATTGAGGCGTCACGAGCCTCATCAATGATGCATCCTTTTTTATTAACATAATGCAAAACAATAGACATTTGTTCTTTGATTGAGGCATCACGAGCCTCATCAACTAGTAAAGAGAAGAAATCGCTCTCAATATCATCAATAATGTTTTGCGTTGTCAAAAGAGCTGCAGCCTTACAAATATCTTTTTGGATATCATGTGACAGTAATTGATTATTTTTTGAAGCATTCTTCAGAGACACTTTATCGATTTCCTCATTGTGTTGACAAAGAAACTTAAGGAGTTCATGAAAATACCCTTGATTCAATGATGATTTAAACTCGTAATGACCACAAAACAACAACCCTTAACGTAGAAGAAATCTAACACAGTCGATGAATGCATTTAAGTGAATACTGTGATCAATTTTTGTTTGATCTGAATTATTGGAAACGACCATATCAACATGTCTTTCTCGATGCATCAAATCTTGACACAAGCCTTAGCATTTGTTGTGCACGCTATTATGCTTTCCCACATATATGTTAAATTTTGCAATTAGATTCTTCCAATTTCTAAATCCATCTTCGACAAATGAATCATAACTACCTCGTTTATGCTCATCGTCAAACAAGTATCAAAACAAATAAAATGCAGTGTCCTTAAATTTGCTATATTCCAACCAACTACCGTAGTTAGTGTACCATATATTTTGTAGAAAATCTACGTCTACTATCTCCAAAATATGTGAAAGGAGGAGCATTACTAGTTTTTGGTTGACAAGGTCCCTTAAGCAAATATGCCCTTCGAACACCCTCTCTTTGATTTGGAGAAAAACTAGAGATGGCAAGCCTTAAACCTAGATTTACTACAATTACACCTTGATCAGTTTCTTCTCCGTGATCTTGATTTTGCGATTGTGAACTTTGATTAGGTTCCTTGTAGATCTCTTGAACCGGAACATTACTAGTTGACACTCGTTCGTATTGAGGTACCTCTTGAACCACTTCATCTTGAGCTTGAGTTCGTTTAGTTCTTATGACAAATCTGTCTTTATCCTAATTCAATAATAAATAAGATAAAATTAGTTTCCAAATTTTGTTGCAAATACACATCATAATTTCCAAATGAATGCATAATCACACAATTAAAAAGCACGGGTAATCTGAAAAATAAACTAAGTATAATCTAAAAATCACAGAATTACAAAATTAATCTAAATAATAAACCAATTAAAAACCTACACCTTTAAGTTTTAAGTGACACCAAATTAAGCTTTCAGTTTACAATGAGTGTGTGTGTGTGTATATATATATATTTATGTGCATTATTCATCTCAGTGGCGGAGCATTTGACATGGATGTAACATTATTCAACTGGCAATCTAAAATGGATGTAACATTGTCACTTATGCCAAAAATTTAACACACTTTCACAATTAATATTCTATGATTAATGAAAAACTATTTTATAAACTAAGAAATTAGGGCATATACCTTAAATTTAGGGCTTTTAGGCAAGTCAAGCAATAAAGGGAGAGACAGAGTGGCAGAGGTAGAACTGGCGATTTGCAGAAGGAAAGAGGCAAAGATAAATCCAATTGTGACTAGAACTGGTCTGATGAGTGATGTCTGAAGGCTGAAGCTATAATCGATGGACGATGGGGGTTATTTTCGATCCGAAGTTCTGAACAAGTGAAAAACACTTTAGCAAGTTGGGATTTTTGTTTTGATTTATTTATAAATGATGCCTTTTACTTTCGTATTTCTTTCAACTTAGTATAATAAGTTTTTATTTTTTGCAGAACAGCCCCTACTCAAAAAAAATTCAAAATTCTGGGGGGCTTCAGCCCTCTCAAACCTTAAAGTGTCTCCGCCACTGCGCGCAGTTGGGGGAGAATTGATGTATAGTGATGATCGCCGTTCTACTTACGACATGGAAATGGAGGTCATTCTTTTTTTTTACTTTTTATTAGTAACGAGTTAGTGATTATTTTCGTTTAAATTTTTTTACTATAAATATGAGTCCAAATTCTCTAACCCACCTTTTACACTATTCTCTATCTCATTTTAATATAATGTTATTTATATGTTTTATTAATTTTAATTAATAAGTAATTTTTTAAACAATACACAGTTGTGCATTGGATTGAAGCGTGACAAAAGATGATTAGAGGATGAAATAGAAGATTTGATTTGATTTTTTTTGTAAACATTTGTCAATTCTTAAGTTTTGGTTTTCTAGTGATACTTAGGTTTTTTGGCGAGTATTGACACCGCCAAGAGTTCAGTAACATTGTGCGCGCGCGTATGGGAGCGCTTATCCTGCACCCCTAATTAACTAATTAACCTCCACATGAGTCATGTGAGGTCGTAAACAACCCACACCAAATTCTGTTACTTTAGAGTTTAGACATGTATACCACAGTATTCGTAAGGTTGATCCATTATTACCTAGTCCACGGGGAATTACTATCCTTGTGAAAATATCTTCAACATGGAGATGATAAACATCTCCCTCCGCTCTTGCATGATTGCAGGTTTGCAATCATCCAAGGTGAAAAGATGTGTCACATATCCAACCGTCATACAGGTGGCAATGGATCTACCTTCTGCCCTCTCTGGCATTGAATCTGCGACGACAGAGTAATGCTCGGGTGTCACAAATCTTAGGTCTCAGATATATCTCACAAACAGATTGATGCCATCACTTCTTAGGTCAGCTGCATTCGATCATGATTTGAGATGCATTTGACATCTCAAAAGTTGAGGCCACCTAACATTACTATGTGACATGCCGGTTCAGCTGGATGATTCCAAGTTGCAGTATTCATGCATGAGAGGAGAGGGATTGTTAATTTGTCCCCAGGTAATGAAAATATGAACCTCCATCTCGCTTATGCTGCTTTCTTGGATATGGTATTGAACATAAGGGATACAGATGTTGGGATCCTATCTCTAAAAGACTTCGTAT
>JAUMHB010096910.1:0-22149 GCA_032359685.1 Pittosporum tobira
TATAATTTTTTCTTGCTAAATTGGTCAGATTTGTAAGAAAAAAAAAATTGACTTATTGTAACTTTCTTTTATTTCACAATTGTCCTTAAAAATCTCACATTCTTTGTTACAAGCTAATTATTTATCTCTTCATATATTTTATTGTGTATTTTAAATTATAATACAAAAAAAAAACATATTCTTCTTCAAAATAAATAAATAAATAATACATGTAAATCTATTAAATAAGTTTTAACTTTTTTTTCAATTTATACCATAGCGAATATCAAAATTTTTAAAAAATCAAATAATTTCTATATATAACTAAAACCTTTATTTGAGTTTATATATATATTTGTAAAAATTAATCACTTTCATTTAAACAATGATATATGTTAGCTTATTAATATATATTATTTGAATGATACATACCCACAAATTATACTTTGAATTGAAAATTTTTTAAATCTGATATATAAACACAATAACTAAATTAAAAATAATCATAATGCGTTACATAGATTTTATAACATAATATTTATAATAGTACTTCTTTTATTTTTATTCTTGTTAATATGTTGGTATATATACTAATATCGATATTGACATTTTTTGATATAAATTTGACTTTCAAAATATGAGATACTATGAAATTCAATTTGACATAATAAATAAAATATTTAGATAATTCTTTTTTCATAATTGATAACAACTTTTATTTTTGAAAAAATATACAATGGTACAATAATAACAATATACTTTAATACATTTTCTTTTGTTTTCCTTACCAACTTATAAAGGTAAGATGAGATAGTTACTATATTTTCTTCAATAAACTCACAAACAAAACTAAATAATATTTACTCCCTATCATTTAATTTCTTAAATTTTCTTAAATTTAAAATTCTAAACATTATTTATCCAAAAACTCACAAACAGGTGACTTACATTTTAATCAGAGGCACAGTCGGAAAAGCCTCTTTCTACCCATGATTAGCCTCAAAAATGGAAAACTTGATGGGTGTTGGTGGTAATTTTGACATTATGGTTAATAGTGGCAGTTGTGAAAGGGCAGGATGGTAATGAAAGAAATTAAAAAGTAGAGGGATTAGTTGTACTACTTCTGTTTGGTTGGTACTAGAGATGTACAAAAAATTTGAAGATCGATGTCTTGATTGGAACGGACCTAGTTAAAACATAATTAAAGTCCGGACCGGTTAGGCTTAGGTTAAGCTTTCAAAATACTAAAAAGGCTCAACATGCCGTCAAATTATGAGAAAAACTAGCTTGGTCCAAGCTAGTATTTTGATCGGTCTAGGTTAAATACTAACATGAACCCCGGTCAGGCCCAAGCCTAAGGCTGAAAGTCATATGAAAAACCTGCATAAATTATCAAGTATTATAAAAATTAATATTTTTGTTTTTTAATATTATTTTTATAAAAATTACTAAATATTATAAAATAAATACATAACTATATAAATTACTAATAACATGAAATAAATAACTATGTAAAATAATTAATTATATAAAGTAACTATTCTCTTCATTCCAATAAAATTGTAACATTTTCCTTTATTGGATGTCTAGTCGTCCCAATATAATTACAATGTTCTTTTTTTTTGGAAAATTTAATAATATAAATTGTCTAATTTACCATTACTTTATCAAATATGGTCAATCACTTTATCTACTACTCCAATATTATGGTCCACCACTTCATCCACTACTACAATATTATGGCCCACTACTACAATATTATGGTCCACCACTTCATCTACTATTACAACACTATGGCGCACCACTTCAATTACTATTTTACTATCTGAAATTATAATATTAATACTATTACCCGTCATTTCAACTACTACTACTTTACTATATAAAATTATAATATTATTAATGATAATTTAGACAATTTACTCATTATCAAATATATTTTTTAATATCCATGAAAAGTCAAACCGCTACAATTTTAATGGGACAGATGGAGTATATAACTACTTGTATACCTTAACTATATAACTAATTATATAAAATAACTATTTTAACTAACTTAATAAAGGCAAAATCATAAATTACTAACAAAATAAAAATATTATGAATGTTAAATATATAAAAGAATGAAATTAAATAATCTTAAAATTGAAAAAAAAAATTAAATTAAGAAAATGTCGGTTAAGGATCGGGTCAGGACCATTCTAAATTGGTAATCTTCAGCATACCTCACTTTTTGGTTTATAATATGGCATGGCCCAGCCCGACCAACTTGATATTTTTCAAATAAAAATAAATTATGACAAGTATGGACCAAGACATGTCAGGTCGATTTTTTTATGCATATTTAGCTAGTAGGAAAAATAAATAATGAAATGAAATATTGGTTTAGGCAGGTCCACAAGGAATCGCCGCGACGAATTCGCATTGAAGAGTGCCGCCGTCAGAACTCAGTTGGGTGAAAGCGAGTCGAATCTAATTGAGTATGATTTGTTCAGATTCTACTCATATAATTTATCGAGTTTGAAATGAAGCTCATGTATTACTTGTTTAACTACCGAGCCGAGCACGAATATGAATCAAGTCCGAATAGTTTGAAGTTTTCCAGCGAGTTTCATCGAATATTAATAAAAAAAGAATAATTTAATAAAGTCCGAGTAATTAATCGAACTTCACATTATGTTTGTATTATACTCGTTAATATTTTAAATCGAGTTTGAATTAAATTTTTAATCAAATAATTTCAAACTAAACTCAAATTATTTGATTCAATTTACAGTTTTAAAACTCATAAGCGTTAAAGAAATAGACGAGAATAGGGAGATTCTTCGGATTAGAAAAGGATCCACCCACATTTAACAAATCTGAATAAATGGATGCGTTGGGCTGAAGTGAATATATAAACTTAACGTTTACTAACGTGTTGGGCTCATGTGCAAACCCTTGAATATGTACTTGGGCTGGACTGCATTCTAAAAGGCTGGGCGTAAAAATATAATAAAATTATTAAGGGGATTAAAAATATAGTCTCGACTATATGTACAGTGCAGAATGATGAATGTGGTTAGTTTGGTCGATTGACCGACCTTTGGTGAAGCATGCATGGTTATAATAGTGGTAGTCATTAAAGGGGGAGGGTAAAAAGCGGAAGAAAGTAAAAGTAAAAGAATTAATTGTGGATAATTTCGTTTGGCTGGTAAGGGTGCTCATATTTCCCCCCCTCATTTCCTCCAGAGTCACCTACCATATATTCCGTCCGTCTGTTCTAAAATGAATACTCAGCTTTAATTTTTTTCGGGTTAAAATTATAATTTTTGAAAGTAAAAATTAAGTAAATATAAAAATATTTTTAAATTATAAAAATTATAATTTATAATAAATTATATATATATTTTGTAATGATTATTTACATTTGAACTATAAAAACAGTCAAGCTGAATAAGTAGATGGAGGGAGAATATTATTTATCTACCTTCATGATGTTAAGATGGTAAAATTGCTTAAAACCCTATCCTTCCCACTAATTGAACCATACTATTTTGCTATCATTTTATTTGGTGAAAGAATCTAACAATGATATAGAGAGAGAGTGAGAGAGTGAGAGAGGGAGAGAGAAGACATATTAATAATTGTTGGTATAAATAAATTATAGAATCAGATGCAGATAGGAATAAAGGGGTAAACAACAAAAAAAACAAATACTTTTGTAAGACTAGGTGCCATAATATGCACTATTGTTGCAATTATTTGGGCTCTCCTTGTGACATTATTGATCCTTGTCAACCAGTTGGCCCAATTAACTATTAGGTAATGTACTCTGCCCATATGTCTAAACACAAGCAACAAAATATTAGGTACAAGTCATCGAGTAAATAAAAAAGAAATCTGTCGGCTTCGATTCCAAATGATGAAGAATATCGAACCATGTGGGTCGGAGAGAAATTTTAATAGGAAAATATGGTTTTATTTGACTCCAAATATGTTGTCTCAAATGTTATTTCATCTGTTTCACAATTTAATTCAACGGTTATATTGTATATAAAATTTATAATTATCTTTTACGATTAATAAACGTAAATACAATACAACTGTTGGATTAGATTTGGGACAACACATTTGAACTCGTTTTATTTTGCATAAGTGATAGAGTCGTGCGATATCATCCTATTATAAATCATGCCTTTTAAATGATAGATTATAATTAATAATAAAAATTATAATAAAAATTTAAATTTTACGTGCTCAAACCATAAAGAGCGCACGTAATATCCTTGTCCGATAATTAATTTCGAAAAATAAATTATTTTTATGAGTAGTAAGTTGTAACAAGTAGTTCAACAAACGCAATTCAAATAATTTAATGACAACGTTTTTATTAATACTTGTTCTATATCCTGGTACTTTATTGGTACTTAATGTTTAAAAACAGTAAAATTATCTTGGGTCTATATCTTTTTGGTGTCAATTAAATATATTAATGATTTATTTTTTTTGAGTTGGTGGTAATAATAATTCTTTATTAAAAATCAACTAAAACTAGAACTATTATAATAATAATGGGCCAAAAATCTCATTTAATAAATGAGACAAGACTTGCACCATTGTAGATAAGAAATCTGATATCTAAAGAGAAATTTTGCTTATTAAATAATTGAGAAAATAATGTTACACACAACATGCAAAAAAGTTAAACCTAAAACTTCTTACACATGTAAGAATTTTCAGCGTCTCAATATTAATTTTTTGGACTAAGAACTCATTATTATTATAAATGATTTGCCCTAAATTCACATTATTGTGTTGTATAAAACCAAATAACAATTTTAAATGAAGTAAAAGACGAAATATTAATGGCGACTCCTCTTTTTGGTAACGCGTCAATGAAAATGTGCAAGTGACATTCTTTACTATCGCGACTGAATTTATTCCAAAGTCGTTTAAAAATTATTAAAAAATACATGTTACCACCCCTTCATCCCCAACGTGTCACACACACACACACACACACTTAACAATGTATGTAAGCTTTTACAGTATATATGATACAAGTTTCTTCACAAATGCAACTTTTAATGAAGCAAATTTTTGTAACAATGCAAAAAAGATGATTAAGCGTCTAAAAGCAGCTTGATGCACATATGTTACTTACTTTGGATCCGAAATGGGATCAAAAATGAAACC
Source organism: Pittosporum tobira (assembly GCA_032359685.1). Classification (NCBI taxonomy): domain Eukaryota; kingdom Viridiplantae; phylum Streptophyta; class Magnoliopsida; order Apiales; family Pittosporaceae; genus Pittosporum; species Pittosporum tobira. The sequence goes on from JAUMHB010096910.1 coordinate 5,158, forward strand.
GAGAAAGATCGATCAAAAGGTGCTTTATCATTAAATTAACGAAATGACACGACAATGACAACGGATTAGTAAACTTACATCAGTACTGAAAATCAGATAAAGCTGGTAGTTACAAGAAGATAATTAACGCAAAGCACCCCTCTTACACTTCATGAGTTACTCAATTAAATACGAGATTTAATTATTCCTAATTGCGTCACCATCTCACTTAGCACGATCGGTAATGACATCGAACCCCATCTCCGCCGCATCCGTCGCCTGAACCTCATAGCTGATGCCATCAAATGCTCTCCTCAATCCATCTTTGGAGGTTGCATAGAGCATTTTGGCTCTAATTCTTGACGCCGATGGAGCCCTAATATATACGTACGTCAAGGCACAACATGTAATATATAAGCATAAGGTGACAAAATATAATCGTCACGGCAAACTATAATGGTTTATTTATGAAGTATATAATAAATTATGACGGCACAACGTCTTAATAATGATTAATAGAGGCTGCAAGAGCTACCCAAATGTGTATATAATTCATATTCACAAACGTGTATAAAAAACTTTACTTAAATATTTTAAAATTTTCAATTGTATGGATCCAAAGCAAAGATCATACAAAAACATCAAAATAAACAATTTTTTTATTTAATTTGAATAATTTTGTTATATAAGTGTTTTTTCCAATGTTAATCTTCATTTGGTTTTAACTACTGTAAGGTGCTTAATTTAGATACATTATCAAATTATATATAAAATTTTAAGTTGTATGTTTTCATGCTCTTTACATTTACACGGTTGACGTTTCTTAAAATATCGAGATAAATTGTTTTTCTATATGTAAGTTACTTACACGCTTGCGTAGCCCCTTCTTCTCTAACAAATGAGAGTTGTTTAATTTGTCTAAACATTAAATTATCATAAAACTATGAGCTTAACTATCTTTAAAATACAAAGTTTGAATACACAACTTGTTTTGGACAATTTTAAATTTATTTGTTAAATTAAATAAATTATAAATAATTAATAAAAATATTTATTGACCAAATTTTCAATTAAGTTAAAAATATAGTTATTAATCGATCTATAATTTCTATTAAATCAAATAAAAACTAATATTTTTTAAAATAATTTATTTTTAAAAATAAATTATAAAATAATAAAATAAATTACGTCACACAACACCATGCATGTCACTTAACTCTTTGGTCAATTTTTTTCTATATGGCACAAAAATTAAGTGAAGCTAATCTGCCAAAAAGTAGAGTATGGTAGCTTGAATATAAAGCCAGCAGAAAGCCAAAACGGAGAACGTGACCAACCATGCAATGAAGAAGATCTTGCTTTTCCGGCAATTATCCACCGTAACAAAGTCAAAATCAAAGACGGCGTATCGGCAATCGTCCTCCGGCAAAGATGCAGCTAGGTCATCATAGCTTTCACCGGAGCTACCAACCTTATCGACGGTGACCAATTTGGATTTCTCATCGATCTTGAACACAATGTATCGATGCACCTTCTTCCATTTCATCTCCATGAATGAATTCTTGCATTCATCTGTCACCCACATTCCCGTAGTCGCCTGCAACAAATTAAATAATTAATTCAGTCACATAACTATGTTAGATTAACTCTGATATTATCTTGTCTTCTCTTTCTTATTCTTGTGATCGACCTTGTAAATATTAGAATTATAACAACAAGTGGAAAATTGAGTAAGTTGGAGTGGAATACCATCTTGAATGCCATAGCCATGGTGGTGGACTGGTGGTTGTTGACGGTGGTAATTGGTGGTTTTACTTTTTTTGGCTAGAAGAGAGTGGTGGTGTTGAAAAGTGACACTGAACTTGGTTAGTATGGTGAGATGCTGCTATTATATACACTCTCAGTTAATACTATGCCATTGATATCGGACTAAATTACGAGTTCCTTTTGTAGTAGATCTAATTAATTTCTTGTAATGACTAAATTGCCCTCGATCTGGTTTACTGGGAGATGTTGCAGGAGCAGCAGAGCGGGTATACAGGGAGAAGGTTTTACGTTAGGTCAACTTAAAAAAGTGACATGGGGTTACTGGTTACACCCAGCAATGAAAAACTTGTGTACTAGTCAGAACTTCAGATAAGGGTCATTTGGGTCCTCCATGCATCCCTTTTTTCCCTCCTCTTTTTTTTGTTTTGTTTTGTTTTGTTTTATTTTATTTTGAGGGTTCAATTTAATTATGCATCCTACTTCTCCATAATTATTATTTGGATGTGTTTGTAATTATTATCATCAATGATCAAGCTCGATGTCTCATTGCAAGATAAGAGTATTAGAGTGTACCAAATTTTATATCCATTTATGAGATAAATACTACTCTATTTCTCTCAAAAAAATAAAATAAAATTACGTGTCTTTGTATTTGTCTTTAAATCAATAATATAAAAAAAAATGCAATTAAATGACATTTTTATCTTCTTTTCTCTTAATATTACTGTGTGATTTAATACATTAATATTTAGTTATTTTCATGTATGACCTTTTGTTAGATTACAATTGTTAAAAATAAATAATGTCTTTTAATAAGATTAATTTCTTAATTCGTGCGTATTTAGCATTTTAATAATTCTTTTTAAAATAGTGAAAGAACATAACACGAGTGGTCCCACATTGGGATCGCAGATAGATCGATGTTATGTACATCTATCTGGAGTTTTCGAGATAGTCTTTGCGTAAAAGCGAAGGAAAAGAGAAAGAGGATTCATCAGCTTTTCTTTTGGGATAACTGAATTATGAAAACTAAAAATAAAATAAAATAAAAATTATCGGTTAAAGTGACCCATATATGTATGTATGCGCATGCATACATGTTATGAAACTATTCACTTTTAGGTTCATTTGCCTTGATGTCTAAAATAAAATAAAATAAAAATTATATCTTATCTTAATGTTCAAAATAAAATAAAATAAAAATTATCGGTTAAAGTGACCCATGTATGTATGCATGCATACATGTTATGAAACTATTCACTTTTAGGTTCATTTGCCTTGATGTCCGCTTTCTTAATGTAGATGAATTTCAGCATTATTATTCCAAATCCCAAGCTCGAGTTTTTCCACACAAATGTCCAACCATTGTCTAATGCTGTGGTGGTGGATAAGACCCAACTAGTTTAATTATCTAAAATACTACTCTATATAAGATAAATTTTGATCAATATATAGATGTGATTTGATTCACGGATAATATTAGTTAAAATTTTATGTGATTATTAGATATAACGTCGTTTATTATAAAATTAGAAGATTTAAAATATTTTTAACTTCTTTTGACGATTAGCATGACGAAGAGAGCACAAAATTTTATAAAAGAATGGTGAGTGATCTCGTTATTTTAATCTTTGATGAATGATAAGAGTTCTAATTATTATACTTATGACTGTGATTTCTTTTACACACGCATATATAATAAAGTTAGAGATAACCAAGAAGATTTTAGAGAATTAACTAACACTAAAATCTAACAACATCAATCAGGACCATATGGTTTAGTAGACATGCCTGCCCCTCACAAGGGCGGCCCTGAAAATAAACAAACAAACAAATTATAAAGCTCTAACCAGATGCAACAACTTGGCTTGAAAATGGAGTCCCTCTTCTAGCCCTCCACGCCACAAAACATGGTGTGGCTATGATTGGTATTCGCTTACCTACTTTGGTCCCATCCAACCCAATGGCTCGAACCGTTTCTCGATGGAAGATTAGAAGTACTACCAATTTTGTATGACACCTCAAACTTTGCACTCCAAATAATCCATTGCCTCCCAACGCACATTTGTATCCCTTTGCACGTTAAAGTTCTTATTCCGCTTATACGTGCAGTGTCCAATTTTTTGATCGATCAGTACCGATTACTTTGATTTAAATGCATTTTTAGAACAAAAAACTATAAATCGATTACTTTGATTTAAATGCATTTTTAGAACGAAAAACTATAAATCACAATAACTCCATTTGAATATATAATAAATAAATATTTAGTTACTACTACTTAGTTGTTAAATTATATATAATAACTAAAACATTATTGTGATTCTTAATTTACCCTTACAAAAATGCATTTAAATCAAGGTAACTGGTACTAGGGGTGATAATTTACCGGTTATTAAGGATGCACATAGAAATGGAATAAGAACTCGAGTACAGATGCACAAATGTGGAACTTTGGGGTGCTAGATAGTTTGAGGTGCAAAGTTTAAAGTACCAAACAAACTTTAATCCAGAAGTACTCGACAGGTAAAGCTCAAAAGTACTGAGCACCGTACACCCTCTGGTGCAGCTCTGCTAGTGTTACGCCTTCAAGGAGCTGCTTGGATAGTAGTGGGGTTTGCATGAAAAGAGAGAAGGGCGTCTGTGTTTATTCACATATATCCAACTCCTTTTATTCAGTAAAAGTTAACTGTACAAGACAGTCACCATGCATAATGTGCCAGCTGGCAGGTCACGCATTTCCGCAGAGAATAAATTACAAAGAAGTTACAACACATGAATCTGAATTAAACAAAAAATGGTGTTTGATTATACAAGCGGAGTTCTGGCAACATGAGATCTATAGTTCCTAGTGATTGGGAGTTGAACATAAACCTCGTGAACCTCCTGCTTACAAACCTCTCCTCTGTCCCTGTCTATGGCATAGCATACGTAGACTGCATCTATCACATTATCCAGCACATGTACCAAGAAACTCAGCACCAATATCAGCAGTACCCATGCCATTGCGGCTACAAAGTAAGAGTCAACATCAAGACCAGTGGTGCCCTTCAGTATCGCACAAACCTGTGTGTCCAGAAAACCAGGCTCCTAAGAATATTACCCAAACAAGTCTTGAATCATAATATTATTGTTGATTTCTTGATAAACCTCTAATTATAGATATACTCATCGTTATCCTCTTTATCTAGTGTGTGTGTGTGTGCGCTCGCGTGCGCAATCGTCTCATTGCAAAACAAAAACTAAACTGGTGATTCAGAAGCATATGGTATTTTGACACTAAAAAGTTCATGAAGCGTCTTAATGCATAACAAAAACTAAACTGGTGATTCAGAAGCAAATAGCATTTTGAACACTACAAAGTTCATGAAGCTATATAAATACTCCCTCAGTTCCAAATAACCAGTCATATTTGTCACAAGAATTTATTCCACCAAAAGAGTTCCCTTTTTATTTATGATAACACAAAATAACACGATGTCTTCAACTTCACCATGACAATTACATTACCATTTCACCACCACTAAACATTCGTTATTTTAGGGTTAACATAGAACAAAAATATATCCTTTATTATTTGCACAAGTTAAATGGTACTCTTTTTGTGGAATGCAGAGAGTAATATTACAATAGATAGATTGATAGACAATAATGTTATAGAATGACTAATACTAATAAAATGTCTAATGAGTTGGTTCAGTATGGACATCACAAACCTAGACAATGGAAGCAAGATCTTGATGTAGACAATTCCAGAAATCAAAATGATAATAGATGGACTTAAATACTCACCACAATACCATAAACCGCTGAGAGTACGAAAATGATTCCGCCCAGTATACGAGTGGAGACGGTTTCCACAAAAACAGCAGAGAGAAGATTACGACTTAGAAGTTCATATGTCATCCTAGCAGATGTGCAGTAAGATTCACCAGTTATAGCAGCAAAGTTAATGGCGAACTTGTTAAGAAAATCAAATGCCGCCATAAAAGCGTTGACGCAGCAGCGAAGAATGAGGTTCACTATTCCCGGGACATCTTGTTTTGCATTCTCCACAGCAGCACGAACCAGACGAACAACAAAAATTAATAATCCAGATAGACATATCGTGCCAGAGGAGGGGCCAAATGCATTCCTGCAACAGTTCAAAAATGATATTCATGTCAAGTTGACAACATCAAACATTAGAGATAAATGCTAACCAAGTGAGAATCAAAGAAAACAAAATGAAATTTAGATGCATGCATCCTCAAATCATATGCTTGCTTCATGGTATTGTCAAACCGAATATATGGTTGTCTGGTAAAATCTCAGATTTGATGAATTCAAACTTTGGTACTTGTATCACTTTTCATTTATGATAACTACGATTATATATGTATGTATGTACATATAAATAAATATATATAGAGGGCGTAATCCAAAACAAGGAAACCAATAACTCAAACCAATATGCAAAACCGCTCTTTACGCGGCATCAGCCCCTACAAACCAACCAAACGCCCTTTGAAAGGTAAATCATATATGTATTACACAGCCCAAGCACTAGGGAGAAAAAACTACCAAAGTGCCAACTCCTCGAAAAAAATCTAACAATGGGAGAATCCTCCGAGTGTGAACCTCACTGGCCAAAAAAAGAGAACTCATTAAATTCCAGATTCTTTATTGAGCTGATGGTGCATATACTACTTGCATTGGTTTACCTACTTTTGTGTAGAGATGCTACTATAAAATTGATCTTATCCCACAAACAAATTTGAGAACACAAAATTACAAATACAAGTTGATGGTAGAAACCATGTCAAGGACAGTTGAAAATTGTAGAGAAAACAGCATGCAAGACACACCAAACTGCAAAATCATGGAGGTTAAGATCATCAACCAAGTAAAGGAGACCCTACTCAAGGAAGGGACATTCTACATGTACTTGTTCATCATAGCCTAAGGGCTTACACACAAATTTTTACAGAATAATGTCAGCACAATCACCTTAAAGCATGTTTGATAAGTTGATTAAGAAATAGCATGAGGTGAGTTTAGCAATGGACTTAGGAGATAACACTAAACAAGCTTTTCAATATATTAACATACCAGTGGTTAAGAATGAATTAAAAGACGAAAGGAATCTGTAATACACAAGATTATCGAGAATAAATGTGAATAAGGTATTGAACACGCTATTAAACTAATGAGTCATATGATGAAACTTCAAAGGGTTGAAAGAACAACATTAGAAATCAACAAATTTTGTGGCATTTCTTCCACTGTTTTTCATTTTTCCTTAGTAAGTCATTATGTAGCATTTCTGTGCATTATTTATGCTGAAAATTATTAGGATTCAGCTCAGCTTGCTAACTGAGCCAAATCCTAACAATTGAAAATTTTCAAAGTAAGACAGATATAAAAGAAACTTTAGAAGTATTAGGACCTCAATTGTACCATAGTTAAAACTTATATTCAGTGATCTATAAAACAAGTAGCAGCAGTTAGTTCTTAAGTGAAAAATGTGGCGTATCCTTTCTTTACTCAATTTAAGTTCTGTAATTATAACCCTGGAGGGAATGGATGATAGCCTTATTTCCCGACCTTCTGTTGGCACTTGGCCCATACAGCAGCCTTCCGCTGAACTGCTGAAGCAAATCTCTTCTACCTACATGATCAGTTGTGCATTTTAACCCACCCTAATCTAGTTCAATGCATTCCAGAGTTTCAGACCTCTTTTTGTCAAGTCTTTGATGAATTTTTTAAATATTTAATGGAAAATTTAAGAAGAAAACCATAAAGGCCCTACACTACAAAATAAATAAATAAAATTGAGGTAGAGATGTATAACTTTTTATAATTCATATTTACAAGCCCATAATGCCTATCTTTCTAGTTAAATACTTTCTAACAAAGCAAACATTAAGTAATCACAACTAAGACAATCAAATCACATCTCTAAAGTCTAAATTAACTCTTAATCAAGGCAAGGTACATACGATATAAGTATGCAATTAATCAAAGACCAGTGTCAAGAAATCACCTCAGAGAACTCCTTAAACTTCGCCTCAAAGTAGAATCATCCTTTGAAAAGTACCACTGAGCAATGGTCCCACTAATCACATACACCTGTGCTTCCACCATAGCCGCCACAGTCCAGAACATTGTAAGAATTGCCAAAGCATAGTATGCGGGAACCCAACTTTCTTGCTTCCAAACACAATGATACTCTCCATGCTTTTCTTGAGGCACAATTTTCCCATTCAACCTAGCAAACACTAAAAACACCACAATTGGCACAAAATAAACTAACAACCCTACATTCAATGCTGGAAGAACCCCAAACAGACCCAAATTCCGCAACAGTGCATTGGATGCAATCCCAATTATGCTCACAGTCAACTCAATTCTATGCCAATTTGCCACAATAATCCACACAATAACCCCAATTATCAAAAACACAAACATAAGTACCAAAATTCGATATGCCACGGGGAATGATTGGCTGCAAGAGGAACTAACAGTACAAGCAACAAACCAATAGACATTAATGAAAATGGGGACTATAATAAAGAAGGGAAGTGAAGCATAGACAATCTGTTTGGTGTAGTGCTTGAGCAATAAAAGAACAGATAAAGCAAAGGGCACACTTAAAACTAAAGTAATTAGAAGGGTCCATATCAGGATTTCCAAAAGATCGGATTTTTCAGAGAAAAGATTTGCTGAAACGGTGATTGAGTGAGAAACTGAAGTGAACTTTGTGCAAGAAGAAGTGTAGGGGTTGTAAATGAAGGACGAAATGTGAGATGAATTAGGGTTCTTATGAATTGAGGCGAAGATTCCAAAGCCGAAAGTGGAGAGGACGAAGAGGAGGAAGAGGATGAGGAAAGGGAGGTCTTTGATGGGTCTGCGGCCAGTGTTGTAAGAGATATTGGTCGGTTCCGGGTGGGAGGGGGATGGGTCGTATTCAATTGGGGAAGGGTAGGGTTTGGAGAGGAAGGGGTGGGTGGGGGAGGAAGAAGGGTCTTCTGGGCTCCCCATTTGGGACACTGATTTTGGGATTCTAGCGAGAGAGAAAAAGTTAGGGTTTTAGGGAAGGAGGTGGATGAGGCTAACTGTTTGTGGTGGTGGTGGTGGTGGAGGAGGAGGCATGGTTGATATGCTCACTTGGAGATTGTTTGATGTTTGTACTGCTGTTGTTTATTCTAATAAGATAAAATACAATATTGTTTTGACTCTCGCGTCGTAGAGATTACGAGTGTAGTTTTTCTTTTTCTTTTTTTCTTTTTTGTTTTTTGGGTTTTAATGGTAGGAAAGTACAGTTCTTCGGCATCTGGTGCAAAGTGGGGCAGTATATTTCACGAAATTTAAACTTCGTTTGTAAATCTTGGGGTAAAAAAAAAAAATTAAAAAAAATTAAAGGTTTTTTTTTTTGTATTTGTGAGTTTATAATAAAAAATTGGATACTTTTTTTATTAGTTGAAAAAAAAAATAATATGTTATTATTTTGGATAGTATATGTGGAGAATATGAGAATTAAATTAATTTTGTGGTATTAAAAAATAAATAATATTTTAAGTATTACAAAAAATTAGTTTTGAACATTAAATTTTCTTGACAAATCATCCCAAATTTGAGAAGAAAACTCATCAAGAAAAATGGCCCATTTTTCATCTATTTTCTTTTCTTTTCTATTGGCTTCCAAACTCACAAACAATGAAATCATCCTAAATTTGGCAAGAAAACTTATCAACGAAAATGACCCCTTTTTCATCTATTTTCTTTTCTATCATTTTGCCAACTCACAAACAAGGTCTATGCTCATTTCATCCATATTTTTTTATCTTAATCTTTCATTTTGTACATATATGATTTAAATTATTGCTTAATAAATAATTGTTATTACAATAAATAATTAAAATATAAAATATAAAAATAATAACTTAATTTTTCATTTTTAACATATATGATTTAAATGATTGTTTAATAAATAATTTAAATTACAATAAATGATTGAGACAAAAAGTGTTGAAGGAATGACTTGACTCGTGCTTTTGCCATAGACAAACAGGTGATAACATAACCTACTCTGTAATCGTTCGGAACAAAAACTTAGGACACAAAAACCTATAATTCCCTTTTGTTTATTTCTCAAGCTCAAAATAGAGATCAATTTCAAACTTTCTTGTATTTTCTTCACTAAATATAACCTGACCACCAAATTTCAAGCAGAAAAGCCAGCCAGAGAAATAAATACACATTGGAAGTTTATTACTCAACTCTCAATTCAATGTCTTTTACCCCAAATTAGTTGAAACATACTGAAAATAAATCCATGACAATTAAGAAGGAGAAATAAGATAATAATAAATGAAAACATAAATAAAAGAATTATACACGTGTGTGCTTGTGTTCTGGAATACTATATATAACAATCAAAACTTAAAAATAAAAATGAAAATGAAATAAATTACACATCGGAAGTTTATTATCATTTCTGGAAGAAAAAGGGGGAGAGAAAGAGAGAGAGATTAGGAAACCCCAAATACAGATCGTTAATTTACTAAAGATTGTTCCTAAAAATGTACATAATATGATTAAAAGAATTCAACGGTCGTCGTACAAAGAGAATGCACATCGACTATCTCAAACCACCCAAACCGAAACGTTAATGTAATTGGTACTCCAAAACTGCTACTGCCGTTGTCATGAGGCAGTGGTAGCTGCGCTTGGATTTTCCTCATCTGAGTCGCTTTTAGATATTTCTCCAGCATCAGCAATAAGTACTTTCTTCCTGGGTTTCCCATTGTATGTTCCGGCTCCACCCTCTATTGCATACACTGTATCCATCCCTTCAATAACTTTACCAAACACAACGTGCTCCCCATCTAACCTACAAGAATCCCATGAATCGATTCAGAAAGCATATCTCAAAACTTGAATACATGAATATAATCGTCTGCCTTCAAAACTAAATCAGGCACATGCCTCAAGTGGCCAAATGGCTAAGGCCCCTTAACAAGAATTTAACGGGGTTCAAGCACAAAACAAATTCATCTAGGTTACCTAAATTAAGATCAGTTTATCACATTACACTATTACTTAACAGCTTACCAGCTGGCCTTCACCGTGGTGATAAAAAATTGTGAGCCATTGGAATCTGGTCCTGAGTTCACCATGGACACAACACCTACAAGACTCTTCCCCTTCAGAACTGATTTACCTAACAAAGTTCCATAACATAGGAGAGTGAAAAGTAAATAAATAAAATTTATAAAGACCTGGATGTGAGTGCTTTATCCTAAAATTCTCATCACGAAAAGTGCCGCCATATATAGACTCATTGCCCTTCCCATTGCCGTAGACAGTATCTCCACCTTGGATCATGAACCCTGGTATGATACGATGAAATGGCGTGCCCTTGTAATGGAGAGCTTTTCCACTACTACCCTTGCTCATCTCCCCTGCTTACAAAGAGGAGGTTATATACATGGGGCCCCAAAATAAAATACTTTAACATAAAGTAATACAGTACTCTTCTCTAATGGTGGGCCCTAGAGTACTAATACATCTGATTATTTTACTGATAAATGATATTACACGGCGGCGACTACAAGCAATATAACTTTGAATTATGTGCTTTAGCCATTCTTTTGAGGATAAACAGAAAATCATTTCAGTTAAATCTTTTGGGACAGATGGAATACTACAATAGAGCAAAGACTACCTGTGCATAGAGCGCGGAAGTTCTCTGCAAAAGAAAAACACGAACACGTTAGGCTATAATAACTTGAAAATATATATTTGTGACTTGATTACTTCAGTTTAGGATCACCATGATAAATTAGCAACTCATAAGATAGAAGGCATTACCGGCAGTCTTGGGTACGACTTGGCCATACAATCCAACAACAATTCTACCTGCAGATACTCTTAGCATAAGCATTCATGGTGGCAGAACTGAATAGAAAATTAAGATTTCGTTCATATCAATATAAGTTATAACAACAAGAAGCAAAGGCCAGAGGAAAAGTTTACATGCAAGTTGCAATATATCCATGTACAAATTTGATCACTCCCAAAATAATAAATATTATGTAAACAACCCATACCCATGCGTTGCTTATCAATATCGACATCCAGAAATACTCTGTGGGTAATTTCATGTAATTCTTCCACCTCCTCCTTTTCCTATAAATAAAATTTGAAGCATGGCAGCTGATTAAATTGCAAATATCAGAGGAGACAAAACATAAACAAATAATCATTACTGAAAGTCAGAAGATTTCAGGTTAAAGAATGAGTTTATTTATCTTTTACAACCAAATTATATTCAGTCTACAAGTCAATAAGAAAAATCAAAGGAAGATGAAAAGCCAAATCTTCCCATAAATTGGAAAAGGTTAAACCATTAAATCATTTGGCAAGAGGAGTCACCGTCTTTTAAGAAAAGAAAAAAAGAAAGGAGCCACTGGGGTAAGGAATCAATACCAACATATAAATCAAGAAGTTTTGGAAAGGAACCAAAACCAACACAAAAACTGAATAAATATGGAAGCACAATTGTGTGCATGTAAGATGCAGTTGCAATTATGGTCAGGCCCAACCTTTTCAAAGACTTTTGCCGACATTTATTTTGGAGGCTATGCATTAGACAAGAGGGGTCCACGAACCCTTTTAAATTTAGGGAAATCTTTTTATGTTATACATGAAAGTGTATGACCCTCTTATCCGAAAATATTAGCCTTTGCCCACTGTACAGACATTCCCCCACCCATTACATTGTTCATTGAATTATCCTACTGTTTCACCACATATGTGATAATTTTAACTAGTTTACTTTGGGAATACAAATTCCCAACTGTAAACAATAAATTGCCCTGAACAAATACAAATTAAAAAATAAGCTAGCACAAGATAAACTTCTTGAAATCTACATTGCCAAATGAATTCATCAAGTCATCATATATTCATCCTCCATAACTCAGCAATAAAAATCCAATTACCTATGCCAAAACTTTATTGAGAGCAATACTCCCTCCGTCCTAAGATTAGTTTTTTTTTTTTTAATATATATACAACAATGATAGATCCACAACCACTACCTTTAGGGTGCAGACATGGTAGGTAAATACAATACCTTACCAACCACACATACCGGGTAAACCATGTATGAGTACCCCTAGAAATTCATTGCCACTTACGGAGTTTTGAACCACGAAACCAAGACCTATGCCAGTTTTTATTCAACACTTATCTTGGAACTCGTTGCTGCTTGGCCAACCCCTTGGGGGTAGGACTAGATTACTAAAATATAGTTATTCGTTTTTCGTATGTTCCAAGCTAAACATACATCTCTAATTTTAGACTATTTAAGGTGACATGAGGTTATTAACATGCATTATTGTATTCTAACAAAATGGGTACTATCATCTCATTAAAACTACATTTTTACCTAATGTTACGATATGCTTGTAAAAATAAAGTCCTTGTTTTACATATGTATCTCTAATTTTGGAATTTAGTATTCCAAGGCTCTAAAATTGACCGCAAGTAAGAAGAAACGCTTCAACTGAAACATAAAAAAAAAAAATCAAATTTTCAACATAAAATCAGATGAAAACGCATATATTTCCAATCAAGATTCAATCTTTATAAGCAAAATACAACATTCCCACAGTGAATCACCTGGTGAGAGAAAGAGAAAGCGAGAAATATGAGAACTGTGGCGGAAAATAAGATGAGAAGGAATCGCGGCTTTAGGAATATTGAGATCTGTCGATTCATCATCTTCGGATTCTTCTTCAATTCCTCTTGCTTTTCTTCTTGTCTGTCATACGCATTCATTTCAACTATGTCTATTTTCTTCTTCCATCTCTCCAAATCGATTTAAGTGTCTATATATAACGTATAATGTATAATTTATAGGAAGAACGCGGTGTGAGTGAGTCAGTGCGACTGTCAGAGCATGTACTTGCTGTATTGACTATCTTCTCCGGTCAAGAATTCGCTTGGCTTCTCTTAGATTTGATTAGATCGCCTCTTAATTCTGTAGAAGGGGGAGGTTTTAGCTGTGTAAACTCAGTGCGGTAGGACAAGACCCCGAAAAACATTATTTAATGCTTGCTGAAACTTCATATCACGCCAATGTATTGGGCTTTTAAGTTTTACTAGTTTTCTTGGTTCGTTATTGGGCCTTTTTTTTACTACGTAATTACAATTATGTTAATTCTTCAGACTCTCACTCGCACTTTATAAATAGAAGAATAAGTACTGGATTTGTTTGGGAGGTCTTATTTTAAAATAGTTTATAATTTATTTATTAATTAATACTTTTTAGTTAAAAAAATATTAATTAACTTTTTAAATATATTTATAATATTATTATATTTAATTTATACTTTTTAAAAAATAATAAAAAATAATTTTAAAATATTTAATGTTTCAAATTTAGTTATAATCAATTAAAATAATTAGAACCAAACAATTAAGTTAGGTTAACCCAATTTGCTGAGTTTATCAAATACCTTTCGTGTTTGATTGATATGAAACTCGATTACATTAAAAGATAATATTTGACAATTTAAATTCAAACTTAACAAAATATAAAATTGACCTTAAGTTGTAAAATACGATTTGATAACGTGCTACCAAACAATCACTTAGTTCAGAATAGCTCGTGAGCTCATCCATAATTGATGATAACATGGGGCAAAATGGAGGCTGATGCCATCTCGTCCAAATTTCTTAGTAGGCTATGTAACTTTCCATATCCTTTATTAATAGGGCCTAAAGCCCAAATATCGATTCATCGGCCCTCAATACCAATGGGGCCAACTTTTTGTCTATTTCAGTCATTTATGTATTTATTTAGAGAAATTTATGTGGATTTTGTTAAAGATACATCTCTAAATTAAAAAATTTAAGTTGCTGAATTTTTAATTACTAAAATATTAATTTTGTTAGCTGAAAAGTAAGTACTGAATTTGATTAAGCAACCTCATAACTGGCAAAATTCAATATTATAAATATTTAGATTTACAATAACTATTTATTATGACTGGAAAAAAAAACATATATTAACAATTGCATAAAAAATAAAAATTAAATTAAACCCATAATTTATAATGTTTTGGATAATTGTGTTTTTTAGTTGTTAACTTTAAAATCGCGGTAGCTTCGTGTGTTTGAGCAATCAACTATCAAATCAATATATTGAGCTTAAAAGGGTTGAATATTTTAAATAACTTAATTTATTAAGTCATACAAATCATAAGTTTACAAATAGAGTTACTAATTTAACTTAAAATTTAATAATATAATTTTATTAAGTTGTTGAATTAGGTTATCAATTAAACACCGTCACACTTAATCAATTATAATATCAAAGTTTTGTAAGTTTTTTAACTTTTTCTATCTAACTTTTGAAGTTAATTTGCAGTATCATTTAACTCAATTTTTCATACAATTTATATTTTAGCCAATACATTTGTCGCTATTAAGGTTGGCATTATTGCAGTTGACAAGTTTATCTTATTTTTAATCAGTCATTATAAATATGGTGGTGTCCACTAAAATGGGGAACAAGAACCCAACTATAGAGACAAACCATGAAATGATAGTATTTTAGAAAAGTCAAATAAATACATGATTATTATCACAACAATATTATATCTAATTTTTAAAAAAATGTAAAGTAAAATTAAATAAAATAAACAAAAAAAAATCATGAATTTTATAAATTGGACGGTTTCCCGTGTGACAGATCAAAGATAGAGAGTAGAGTTTTCTTAATAATTTTTGTTAATTGCACTGGCCAAATCTTGTGGGCTTTAAATATTTAAAATAAAGATTTGCTAAGACTACATGAAAGTCATGATGTATTTAAAAAAAAAAATCCTTTCTAAATCATATTTTCCCTTTACAGAGAAAATGTGTGTATTTTATTTTTTAAAAGTAAATTGACAAAAATGGCTGTTTTCGTGACATACATTTTTGATTTACAGTGTAGCATGTATTATATTATATTATTAAATTAAATTGAATTGAAAATTTGTTTACGGGCTAGACGAACGGTCTATAATAACGGAGTCGTTGAAATTGGGTTGGCATTTCGTTTTCAAATGTTCTTTTTATTATCATTACGGATGTGTGTGTGTGTGTGTGTGTGACGTGACACCGTTACAACAATAATTTAATTCAACTTGATGCTAAAATTATATTATTTCCGTTAATTAAAATATTTTAATTTTTTGTGAAATTTAAAAAATTTATTTGATGTTATAATTAAAAAAAAATAAATTGAAGTAATAATATTATAATTTTAAAAAGAGAACAATGATTGAAATTATGAGATATAATGTTGATATTATAATTTTAAATAAAAGAATATTAATTAAAGTGGTTGATTATATTTGATAAAATAAAAATAATTTAAATAATTAATATTATTAAAATTTTTAAATTAATTATGCTACAATAATATAAAATATTTAAAAATAATAAATATTATAATATAAATTAGACCAACCTAATAAAAGATAAACCAAATGTTGTCCAATTTAAGGAACATGAACGAGTCAAGCCGGAAGAAATTATTATTACTACTATTTACTTTTTACTGGTAGTAGGAATGAACTGTCACCAGCACAGGCGCCCCCTTAGGCTGTCACAAACCTAAATTGTACCCCCGTCCGTTTTAAAAAATATATTTGTTATTTTATTAATTTATTTTATAAATTGATAATGCAATAGATATTATTTTTAAAATAAAAAAGTAAAAAATAGTTTATTTAAAAGTTAATAAAATTTATCGTAGGTCCTTTATATTATAATTAATAGATATGTAAATTCAGAACGAAAAATCGGACAAGAGTATTGTACATGTTTTGTACTTTTAAGCTCATATAAGTGACCAATTTTGTTTCAAAATTATAAATTTTAATGTATTACATTTATATTTAACATTAGAGATAAACAAATGCTCATATAATTATATAAATATTAATATTTTAAATAATATATTTTATTATTATTAATTCACTAAGTGCTCGTTTAGTAGTAGTGTTGATAAATTATGACACTCAATTACAATAAAATGTTATATTTGATAAATTGTGATAAATTAAATTTAAATTTAAAAAACTAAATTTATAACTTAAATTTAATTTTAACAAAAATTTAAAATTAAAATTAAATTATAAATTATAATTTAGTGAATTATTACGCAAATATCAAATATATTTAAAAAAACATCTCTTAAAA
>JAUMHB010096911.1:0-10581 GCA_032359685.1 Pittosporum tobira
TTTATTTTATCACAGCAAATTATAGTGTTAAAAATGAATAAATTTCATAACATTTTGAAAATATTGGGTTCTTACAATTGATTTTCTTGAAATTTTGACATTCGTTCTGGTATAAATTGAAAAAAAATTAAAACTTATTTAATAGATTTAATTTATAATTTAGCTCCATTATTTATTTATTTATTTTGAAGAAGAAGATGTTTTTGTTGTATCATAATATAAAATATAAAATATAAAATAAAATAGATGAAGAGATAAGTAACCAATTTGTAAGAAATAATGTGAGATTTTTAATTAAGTTGTAAGGTATTTACTTGTTAAAATATTTAATAATTTATTAATAATGACAATTATGAAATAAAGAAAAGTTACAATAAGTCTATTTTTATTTCTTTACAAATCCGATCAATTTGACAAGGAACATTTCTAAAGAAAATAGACTAAAATTTTCTTAAGCTTTCTTTAGTTTTTCCAACTTAAAAATCTTACAAACATATGATTTCTTAAGAAAATTAGAATTTTCTTTAAATATTTTTATCATTTTCTTAATTTTAAAAACTTACAAACAATGTGTTAGATAAAAGGGATCGATGGTTGGAAAGACCTAATTCTTGTTGATAAGGGACACGAAAAAGGCAGGAAGATGAACTGTTGGGGCATAGAAGAGCATATTCGTGTCGGATATTAATTTATTATATTTGACTTGTATAATTTAGTAAATTTAAAATAAAATTTGTATAATTTAAGACTTGTTTAATGTTCAAATAGAGCATGAGTATGAATCGAGTCTAAATAATTTAAAATTTTTGAATGAGTTAAACAAAATATAAATAAAAATAAAATAATTTGATAAAGTATGAATAATTAGTTGAATTATAAAATGTGCTCATATTCCATTCGCTTCTATTCGAATCGAACTTTTGACTGGACTAACTCAAATCAAACCCGCGAATCATTTGATTCTATGTGTAGCTCTAATCAATCTCTCTTCCGTAAGAAAACTAAATAAATCTTTGAGTATGTTAAGCATTCGGTTAATTTAATGAAATAAATGAAATTAGGAAATATGCTCTTTTCATTGTTTGGTACTGTGAGGTCCAGGAGCCATGACATGGAAGCATTGATAAGGTGGATTATTAGGACTATACTTATTCATTTGACTATCCCCTTAATGTATTTGTTATAAACAATGTTATAAAATTCATTCTTGCCATTCGATAATTCGGTCAAATATTTTTAAATAAAATTTTAACGAATTAATTAATTTTTGAGTAATTATTCATGTAAGGTCAGAAAATTTTAGAACACTAGTTTTAACAATCAACATTACAGCTAGTTATATGTCTGCCTTGAAAATCATGGAATAATACAAGATTCCAAAAGTATATATTGCAGTGGAGGACAACCATTTTTTTTGAGCGGACGGTGATAATAATTTTACCATGCATAAAAAGACATCAATCCGACTAGTTTTATGTTTGTCTTGAAAATCATGAAATAATATAAAATTCCAAAAGTATAATATACTATAGTGGAAGACAATTATTTTTTTATCAAGTTGTGGTAATAGTTTCACCATGCATACAAAGATATTAATCGGAAAACAACTAAAGTTCGAACTCTACAAGAATAATTATATTAATAATGGGTTAGAAATCCCACCTTATTTTTTTGAGCGAATGGTGGAAATCGTTCCAACATGTATACAAAGACATCAATCGAAAACAACAAGAATTCAAACACTACAAGAACAATCATATTAATAACGGGCCAGAAATCTCACCTGATAAGACACAGTACGTGCAAGAGACTCGAATTAAGACATTTTACAGATAAAAAATTTCAAGACCCTTAATTTTAACCGTTAGACTATGATCTCATTGGCAAAAACAATCATTTTTGAAATACATGTATAACCAGCTAATTAGAAAATGAGACCTCAACAAACTTTTTAGTCCGGGAAAGAAATTGCTTCCCACTTGTCTCATTCATCCAAGCAGTAATACAATATTATTAATTCTCGTTTAAGCGCTAGCCAATTCTATGTCTAGATCCGAATATTTCTACCTGGACACTAAAATCTCACTTTGTCACGGCGGACCTACCTCTGCTTCCCTTGGAATTGGGAAAAAGGTCCCGCCATTTGCCTTCTAATCCCTCCATTTTCATCTTCAATTTTCAGTATTCCCGGTTCTCTTTTCATTTCTGGTTCCGATCAATTATTTCACCCTTCACCAAATTATTTTTTTCAATAAAAAAGATTAATATTTAAAGCCTCATAAACACGTGTGGAAAACTTTATATAGGCACAGATAGAATGAAATAAATTTCTCTTGCTTAGCAAAAAATAAAATAAAAATAAATAAATAAATAAATCTCTGAGTTTGGATCTTGGATGCTTGCATGAAAATCTAGGTTATTATTGGTCCCTTATTCAATCTGCATCGTGACATCACTATCTTGGGTCCGTCTCCCCGGAGCCACTCCTTAAATAGCAGCATTTCAGACTGTACATATCTATTTTAGTATTTTATAGAAAGAAGTTCAACCTCCAATTCTGAGGGTGGAGTCGAGGGAATTGACCCACGCATATGTCGTTGCCCGGTGGCGGCCCCTCTCCTCCACTCACCACTTGACTATCAATTGTTTTTCCAATTAAAAGTCTAATTTATTCTATACCTCTACTTCTATTAATGAATAACCTAATATTTTTATTTTTATTTCGTTCGTCTCATAAAAATTATAATATTTATTTTTTTAAATGTATTATAAAAATTAATTTTCTTTTTAAAAATTTAATAATATAAATTATATAAATTATTTTTACTTTATTAAATATGATCATCACTTCAATTATTATTTTTTAATTTAAAACTATAATATTAATATTATATCTCACAATTTCAATCTTTATTTGTTTATTTAACAAATAATTGTTTAATTCAAATTTTAAAAAGTATAAAAAATATATTAAAATATTATATTTTTATAATATTTAAATTATGATTCAAAGTATAGCATATAAATATATTTTAAAAATTTTAATAAAAAATATTTTAATACTTTCTATTAATCTTAAATTCTATGTTATAGAATCGTCAAAATGTGTTGTAATTTTTTATAAGAGAAAATACTCGTTCTCTTTCTTATTTCATTATAGTTGTATTAATATATTATTATTTTATTAAATACTTTTTATTTACTTTTAAGGTTATGATATTTAAATAATTTATAGTGTAGTTAATTTAGACCGCGAGATCTTTGGGCATCTTTAAAGGTCACTATCAATTCTTTTATAATAGAAAAATATATACAAAATCACAAAAGGCACATATTTAAAAAAAAGAGGAAATAGTATAGATTGCTGACTTTAATATTTTTAAAATACAGCATAAATCACCTCTCAGCTTGCCTTTGCTTTCTCTCTCCAACTACGCTTTCGATTAAAGAAAAATCACTGTTTGGCTACCATTACAATTAAGGGAGAAAAATAAAATAAAATATGTTAAATCTTCAAATTAAAAAGTCTCCAGAAACAAATAGTCCAATCATCTGTGAGCTGTGACCAGCGTTTCAATGAACCTCAATCCATCAAACCTCGGCGCAAATTTCTCGGAAGAATTAGCCTTTTGCGACGAATTATCAACAACATGCCTGCTGGAACCAGCTTCCTGTAAATAGATTAAAATACTGACGGATTTAATTTTCATTAATTACAAATATCAGTTTTTTTTTTTTTTTTTTTTTTTGATAATTTAAGAATTGGTAAAAAGACAGATACAAAAAGGAAAAGGGGGGAAAAGGAAGATCTAATCATCTGTTCGGACGGGAAAAAAGATCCAACCTTTCTCAACAGATAATTGAATTTTGGAGAACATAATATAACTATACATAAAAAGTCAAGATTCATCAAAATTAATGGCGAATTACCTCACGAGAGAAATGAATCTTGGAATTGGACGCGAAACCCGGGGAGGAGGAAGCGGACACGGCACTGGCGTACGCTGCGGCGGCTACGAAGAGTCCAGATTTCTTCATGGTGGTGTTTCGGAGGTAAGAAAAGTGATCTGTATAAATCTAACGGAGAGAAAGGAAAAAGTTTTATTTTCCTTTCTCCCTTGTAGAACTAAGCCGGAGAGATGGAAAGAGAGAGATCGAGAATAGAAAGGGAATAGCGAGGAAGTTATGGAAACTCGGAGTAATTGACGGCTATATATACGACGGGAGAGGTGAGTTCCTCTTCAGTCGGTGTTAGAATATATTTATGCGGCAACCGTTTTGACCCGACCCACGTTACGCACCCAAATTACACTTCTACCCCTGTTTGGTTACGTCACTCTTGACTAATGGGCCCATGGGTTTTACTTTTAGGGATGCTCTAGTTGGCTGTTTGTATAAAATAATCGATTTGATTCTTCTTTTGGCGTGGTTAAAGTTGTTCAAAATCGGTTTCCGAGTGCACGCCTCCTGTTACATTTGATTTTCAGGCTTTTATTCACTTTTGGCGTGACCTAAATATTTTTACTTCTTATGTAACTTTTGATTTTTACAAATTATTTTATTATCGAAAATTATTTAAATTATTTTTATTATATTATAGTTTGAATAGAGAAATAATAATTGAAATAAAGATTATGTTTGACACAATTTAGAATTTATTTATTAACGAAAATAAGTTATAAGTTGTAAGAAAAAGTAAATAAATTAAAAATATTTTTATATTCATTTTATGAATTTTTTATAATCAATTAAAATAAACATTTTTTAAGTAACTTATTTTTAAAATAAATTATATAAATTGCTGCAATAATTTATCTC
The DNA here is from genome assembly GCA_032359685.1 of Pittosporum tobira. Taxonomy (NCBI): domain Eukaryota; kingdom Viridiplantae; phylum Streptophyta; class Magnoliopsida; order Apiales; family Pittosporaceae; genus Pittosporum; species Pittosporum tobira. Next base: position 4,819 of record JAUMHB010096911.1, read on the forward strand.
AAATATACTAAAATAACAAAAATTATACAAGTTACTTTATCAATATTTTTTAAAATAAAAAAAAATATATTACAATAATTTTGAACGGTTAAAAGAAACGTGTGTCGTAATTAATTTTAAAATATTAGAGTACATTTGTACAAAAATCACTTTGTAAGGGTAGTATTGGGAAATGAATATAATTTCGGCAAGGTTTTGCGCGGCACCTCGGGAGTTGATATTTTATTTTAGTGATGGTGGACCTGGTGGTGCTGATAGGTTGATATTCGCAAGTTGGAATCCTATTGGCACGTGACACCTGTATGGACGTGATGACGCCACGCATGGTTCCACGAGTGTCACAAACTTCAATTTAAGGCCCCGCGAAGCTGGCAAGTTGATTGAGTGACGGATGGGCCGGCTGAACTAACGACCTCACAAGACATTGAAAAGTATTCACTTATTTACTTTTATACCCCCAAATTATGTTCAATTATTCACTGCTACTATTACATGTGGTGTGGGTGACTTTTGTTATCGACAAATGCATGCTTATTGACTTCATGTACCACAACAAAGCAATTTTTTTAAAATTAAGTATAATTTATTTTATGTATATAAATTAATAAATATTAAAATTAATTTTTTTTTAAATTAAAATCTTATAATATGTTTCAAACAGGGTCTAAATTGCGAACTTATACAACTTTTGTGGTCCACGAATTTATTTTAAATAGATATAAGCATGTCTCTATCTACAGATTCGCGGTATCTCAACAAGAATAATTGGTTCATACAAAAATGCGATTCTGATTCACAAAAAAAGTATTTATTAACTTTACGTGAAAACTTCAATTATGCATCAAAACCGACCAAATTCCTTGCAATAATAGTACCATATACTTATCTTTCTCTCTCCGTCTCATAAAAAGAACATATTTTTTTATAAATTTTAAAAAATATAGTTAATTATAAAAAAATTATCAAAATTATTATAATTTTAGATAATAAAATAATAGTATGTCATATTATTAGAGTAGTGGGTGGAACTGAAATAATTTATTTGTTTAAATTTTCCTAAAAATAAAATATTGTAATCTTTATGAAATTTCAAAAGTGAAAAGTTCTACAATCTTTATGAGACATAGTGAGTATAATATAAATGAGTGTTTTTAGGAGAAACTGTCGTGTTTTGCGCACGAGAATGTAGTGATAAGAATATGAATGGTATATATGGATATCAAATGTCCAAGAATTATGGAAATGAAACATTCCCATCCTCGTGTTTGAAAATGTAATGACGAGAATTGTTTATTAAAATATTATTACATCTTATTTCTCAAAAAATTATATAATCATTATTGATTTAAAAATAAAAATATTTATTATATCATTTAAATAAATAAAAAAATATTTTTAAATTTTTGATCTTTATATGATTGATAGCAAAAAATTAAAAAAATAGTGATAACGTATATAATATTCCATCTGTTACAAAAAAAAATCTCAATTTAACAGTATAGATTCAACTATGAAGTTTTAAAATATAATTTTATTGAGTTTCTGTATATAGTTAAAGATAATAACAAATTTAATCAGTAGTTATAGAATTCTGGTTAAGAAGTTAAATTTTTTTGAAAGAGAAATAAAATAAATAAATAAATAAAGGAGTTTTAAAAAAATGAATTAGAGAAAGAAGAAAAAAAAAGGAGCATGGGAAAAAAATATAAATAAATACTTAGAGAATAAATTTAAAAATTTTATAAGTTATATATATATTTTTTAAGATGAGACAGAAATAGAGAGAGAAAATGAAATATTACAAACAGGTTTCATGATAAATATTTAAAAAAAAAAAAAATATTCGTGTGTACCAAACATGAAAGTGATTATTTAGAAGTTAATGGTTATTGTATTTAAATTTTTTCAACTATTATAAAAAAAACTATCCGGTCTATTAAAACACTACTCAAACAACTTCAACCATATAATATAAATTAGTGTTTTAAATTTATTAGGAGAACTTACTCGATAGAGAAAACCTAACACATATAATGATTTTTTAGGAGTGAATTTTTATTATTTTCAATTGTTTTTTATGATTATCAAAAATTGATTCAACTCGTTAAAGAATTGCTCAAACAAACTCAACCTAATATTCAATCTGATGTCTAGAATGAATTTTAGAATGTTGCTATAAATAGATTATATGATGCTTCACGGCATCACCTCCTCCAAATCAACAATCGTAGTCATTAACTACAAAGTTTTATTAATAATTGTCAATTCATTTTCTTTTGGCATGGATCATTGTCGACCGGTATTTTATTCGTGCAGCAGTTGTAGTAGTCAAATTGGTTACATTGATACGATCAACCATTTATCGACTGCCACGTGTCCCTCCAACTAAAATTATTACTGCCAACAACTCTTTTTATATTTTACGTTAACTAGTTAAAAATTAAAATTACATTCATCATAATTTTTTTGACTTATATTTAAAAAAAATATATGAAAAATAATTTATTTTATTGCCCATATTTTATAAACTTAGAAAACCAAAAACAATATCATTCATTTCATTTAGTTAAACTATTCATAAATAATACTCCATCCGTTCTAAAAAGTATGACCAAATTTTTTGATACTTTCTGACATAAATTTTAAGACGCTTTAAAAATATATTTATAACTTATATATTTAAAATATTTTTATTATATTAAAAAATATGATATACAAATATGTTAAAAATATAAAAAGATATAGAAAATATAATATATATATATATATATATATATATATATATTTTATTTTTCTAAGCATCTTAAAATTCATGTCAGAAAGTGTCCAAAATTTTGGTTATCAGTTTCAGGACGAAGGTAGTACAAATTATTTATCTATACTCCTACCTTATTGATAGTTAGTGTTTTTTTATTACTATCTATTCATTCATCTATTCAACTTTTATTATCTAAATTTTTTTGACTACTTTTATCACAAAATTTAAGACCTTTTTAAATTTTATTTATATATTATATATATTTAAATATATTTAAATATGTAATGCATTTGTATATTATACTTTCTAATACACTTAAAGTATTTAGAAGTTAAAATGTATAACTTTATTTTTTTATATGTATTAAAACTTGTGCCAAAAGTAATCCAAATATTAGGATAGCAAAAATTGGACAGAAAGAATACTATGTATACTTCTCATACACTTCTCTATAAAAATGAATAAAACAACGTGTTTTAGACGTTTTATATTGTCATTTAGTATTTTTCTTTTTTATTTTATTTTATTTTACTTCAAAATTCTAACTTATAACTAAAACTAATTTAGAAATGCGTTATGTCTTAATAGTATGATGTTTGTGAAGATAAATAAATTATAAGGTCTTAAGTGTAAATATTTTCGACACATAAATGTCAATGTTGACTTTATAGAATATTCGTTCTCGACCGACGCGTCGCATAGCCGAAAAAGTATTGGTGGACCCCACAACAAAGTATTTGTGAACCCCATAACAAAAAATGTAAGAACACAATATTTTTAGTATTTTATGAAATTTATTTATCTTAAACAATATGGTGTTAGTGGAAATAAAATAAACTATAAGGTTTTGATTGCAAATATTTTCGACAAATAAATATCAACGTTGACTTTAAGGAATATTCGCTCCCGAACAATACGTCACATAACCGACAAAGCATTGGTGGATCCTACAACAAAGTATTTGTTACATAACAGAAATGTGTGGACTCTATAAGAAAAAATTGTCGGGCAATTATTGAGCTGTCATGAGTCTCAAATAGTCAATAATTACTGACCGATTACTTTCTATTGTATTACGTCGACAATAATTACAATAATAATATAAGTAATAGTTAAGATATACTTCTTTTTTTGTTGATAAACAATTTGCTATGATCAATACCAATAGTATTAAATATTTTCTCAGTGTTGGAATCAATTATTAAGTAAATAATTGTAGTGCCAATAATATTTAGTGTATGACACTTGTTTTATGAAAGTAAATGTGTTATAACATAACTATCAGATATTAAATAAATTAGAGAGTCGGTAGAAGAATTATTAGTTTTACTGTAAATAATATTTATGAGTGATTAGATGAATTACTAGAAGAAAAGTTTGGAAGATATTATAGGACTTGTATTTTGAGTGGCTAATTTTCGGATATGTAGATTGGAAGTAATATTTATTTGAGTAAATATGAATGAAAATTACTACAAATGGAATTCATATAAAAAATAGTTATATGATAGGATTCACGTGTGTTCGAGTATAAGAGACGTTTGGTATAGAAAACTTCCCAGGGAAGAATTAAAATTTTTGGCAGAAGTTTTAAAATTTTGGTGTTTTATTATTATTTTTCAAAAAGTATGAGATGAAGTTTTGGTGTTTTATTATTATTTTTCAAAAAATATGAAATGAAGTTTTAGTGTTTTATTATTATTTTTCATAAAGCATGAGATGAAGTTTTGGTTTAATTGTTATTATTCAAAATGCATGAAATGAAGTTTTGGTGTTAAAATAAAATTTTGATGTTTTATTATTATTATTCAAAAAATATGAAATGAAATTTTGGTATTTTATTATTATTTTTCAAATAGCATGATATGAAGTTTTAGTGATTTATTATTATTTTTCAAAAAGAATAAGATGAAGTTTTGATTTTATTATTATTATTCAAAAAGTATGAAATGAATTTTCGGTGTTTTATTATTATTTTTCAAAAAGCATGATACGAAGTTTATGTGTTTTATTATTACTTTTCAAAAAACATGAGATTAAATTTTGGTGTTATTATTAATTTTCAAAAATGTATTTTAGAATTATTAGATGAATTATTTATTTGGGAAAGTTTCTTAGGGAAGGTTGACAAAATATTTTAGTATAAATAGATGGTTTGAGGGGAAAAATTTTCACACCTTACTTCATTCTCTTCATGCTTTATTGTGTGCTTCTTTGACATTACAAAATTCTTGTGAGTATTTCTAAAGTGTTACTAAAATTATTTTTGCAAGAGAATACAAGTGTTAGTGCAAGAAACTTTGAGATAACATAATTTTAAAGCATATTATACACTACGTACAAAACTTGCAAAGTACATTTATCATATCAAATATTTTATGAGAAGTATTATGTGCAATATTTATGTAAATATTTGCTTTTACTTTTCTTCAAATATTTTGCAAGTTATTACAAAACTTTTAAACAAATTTATTTTAATGTGACTCTTAAATTATACAAAATTATTTTATATTATAAATTGATATTTGACAGACTTGTGAAATCATGGTCAAATTATATACTTAAATATATTTTTATCATTGATTATATTGTAATATGTGAAATGATTTATAGGTCAACTATTCATATGAAGACATAATTTTACGGAATACGCGTTAAGGTAAGGAATACCATTTTTTTGCTTTTACTAGAATGAATATCTGTGACACTCCCAAATCTGGGCAGCCACACTCTGACTTGAATTGTCAATTTATTAATAATATCATAACATACAAATACACAAGACTTTAAAGTACACAAGGTTATAATAAGGTACATCATATTATACCATTCTTTTGCTTTTACTGGAATGAATATTTGTGACACTCCCAAATCTGGGCATTTACACCCCAACTTGAGTTGTCAATTTATTAGTAACATCATAACTTATAATGTGACACCCCCAAATCTGGGCATCCACACCCCGACTTGGGTTGCCAATTTATTATTAAATCCATGTCTTACAA
>JAUMHB010096944.1:0-10579 GCA_032359685.1 Pittosporum tobira
TGTGTATTTGTAAGACATGGATTTAATAATAAATTGGCAACCCAAGTCGGGGTATGGATACCCAGATTTGGGGGTGTTACATCAAAACACTAGCACACGTGAACTAGACGACAAAATTAGTTGCTCAGCAATAATGACGTCATCCACTCATTTACGACATATTCAAAAGACTCAACCGGGCTCTCTTCGCTCGGACTTTACGGGCTGCCGGGTCTTACTACTCATCCGATCGCCTTAATTTTTTACATACATTGTAGACGTTTGGGCAGTCGCTCGTATATTACAAACTGGGGTCCTTTGTACTCTCGGCCATTCTTTCATACTTGAGCCTGAACACACGGAAGTCTTGTGGCCCAATATACAAATATTGTGTGAGAACCCGAAAATTTTAATGAACAAATAATAATATGAAAATGTCCTTTATGATGTTCAGTAGAATTATTTTCTACATCGCTACATTTTAATTAATTGAGTTAAAATAAAAAGTATAATGACCAGGGACATTTTAGTTATTTTGACAAAAGTTATGCTCAAGGGCACTTTGATCATTCTAACAATTGTTATGCTCAAGGGCATTTTGATCATTTTTATAATTGTTATGCTTGAGGACATTTTAATTATTTTGACAAAAGATATGGCCGATGACATTTTGGTCATTTTTGGTAAAAGTTATGCCAAAGGGCATTTTAGTGATTTTGACTCGAAAGTTAAAAAGTGCTCAAAATCATAAAACGACCAAAGATCTGGAATCAGCGCGGAAAAATAGTAATTTGAAACGCCATCAGATTTTTGGTTTAACTTAGTTCAAAAGTTGACTTTTTGACCGGAGTGTCGTATGGAAAAATGGATAGCGCCATTGGAATTGCAGCGTGCCAAAACATAAGGATAGAGTATAATATTGTATTTTACGATTTTTGACTTTTTAAATTATTATTTAATTATTAAATTAATCAATTCCCAAATCAAGGCAAAATAACATTTTGAATTTTGAATATTCAGCCAAGTTGACCAGGTGGGGCCCACTGATGCGCAGGCTCCAGACCCTTTTCTTTTTTCCCTTGGCCCCTTTCCCTTTTCTCTCTTCTTCTCTTTCCCCCCTAAACTTTCTGCAGAGTTGTAGAATTTCCATTTCCTTGCATAGACTCCATCAAACATTGATTCGAGCTAAATGGACATTGTATTCGGTCTATAAGTCACAAAGCTGAGAAACCCTAATCTATTACGCAGCCAAACGACTCAAAAATTCGGACCTTTGAATTTTGTTCTTGTTCTTGGTACGAGTAGAATCAAGTTTGAATTTTACTGTTGTTTATGTTCATTTGACAATTATAATGGCATCTGGGAGTTTCTTAGAATCGATTTAAACCTTCAATCGATCAAGACGGTCAAAAGCCGAGCCATTTAAGGTCGATTTACAGTCGGTCTATTTTCGACATGTTTTTGAACAAAGATCGGGTTTTTAGGCTCGAATCGGATGTATTTGAGTCGATGGGAGGGTCCAATGGATTCTTGCAGTTGCAATGATCATTTTGATACCTTCCAATCGAGTTTTTATGATGTTTTAAAGTCTGTTTGATTTTTCCCGGTGAGCTTGTGGCCGTTGGTGATGGCTTCTTGTTTTTGAGGTTCCAGGTACATAGTCTCCTTGGTCTTGAGGTTCCAGGTCACGGGGATAGTGATAACCGACGTTTCACCAATCCCTTCGCCACAAAGTTGAGCTTACCTTTTGATTTCAATATGTGTATGTGTGTATGGCCATGGTAGCCCACTGCCGACGACCACAAGGTCGGTCGATCGGCTAAGTTGCTATTCGGGCGACTGGGGGGGGGGGGGGGTGGCGAGAGAGGCGGAGAAAAGGGCTAACCAGTTGACCAGTTAACGGTTGACTTGGTCAATAACCTTCTGACCGACAGCCCGACCTGCAAGCCGCTTCCATGGGTGACCGAGCCTAACGGCCAGTCCTTAAGTAGTCGGATCCGAAAAAGGGCAACCAGTAAATGGTCAACTTGGTCGACTGTTATCCAGACCGACCGGTTTAATGCCGATCTGTCTGGAAGACCGACCGGCCAATTTGCTAACGCTACTGACCAATCTGGTCTGACGGCAAGGGTGTGGAGTGATGGAGGACCGGCTAGCCTACCGATCTGACGGCAGGGTAGTGAGGAAGGAATGGCCGACCAGTCAGCCAGCCGATGGTTGACTCGGTCAGCTATTGTTGACTTTGAGTTATTTGATTTTGTGGTTACTGTTTTTCCTAATTTCATTATTACCATTTTCATTATCATTATTTTTAGAAAGAGTTAATTATTAAAATGCCACTGATGGAAAATTTACCAAAATACCCTTCTATATATTTTATCAAAATACCCCTCTGCAGTAATTACTAAACTGCCCTTGGGGCATATTTCCTAAAATGCTACTGCAACCTATTTACCAAAATGTCACTGCTGCATATTTATTAAAATTCCACCATTGCATATTTACTAAAATGCCACTGCTGCATATTTACTAAAATACAACTACTGCACTATTTACAAAAATGCTATTGTTGTACTAATTACAAAACTACCACTTGTCCTTATTTACAACAATGCCCCTGAGTTGATAAAATTGGTAAAGAACATGTTAAAATCATTTTAATTTGGGAATTTAATTTTCTTAAAATTAGAAAATATTATATTCAATTAAATTCTACCTTATTTAGATAATAAATTAGAATATTTAAGGAATATTATTTTAAAATTTTTTTAATGATTTAAATATCATTACAATGTGTTTGCACATCATATTTATTATTTTTAAACATCGTATATTTTATGTACGAATGTTATTGTCATTTTATATCCGAACAAGAATCCGATGAAGTATTTTAGGGTTAAGAATACCTGGGATAAATATGAGAAATAAATGAGACAGAATAAGTCAAACGACAATTTGTAAGGTAATGACAATTTTGTCCTTTGAAATTTTGTGTGCGTTCATGTAATTTTTAATTAGAGACTCCCAGATGCTTATTATTATTTTGAGAATGAGCGATATATCTTAAAATGATGATACTAATGTTAGGTTGTTATTATTATAGGAACGTACGTGAGTGAAGAAAGGAGACCGTCGAGCACAAAACGTGTTACATGAAAACCCTAGGAATCGTTATTAAGGCAAGTTTATTATTCTCCACTTATGTATAAGATATTGTCCACTTATGCATGCCAATTATTTCAGCTATTAATATGTATAATTTAAATTCCAATATACGTATTTGCCATAAATGTACAAATTTAATTACTTGTACGTTATTTGTTGTTTCAAGTTAAATTCTTGAATGATTATGCATATCTGCCATGTATAAGCATGATATACTGTTGTAAGCATTTATTATTTCACATGACTCATGATAATTTGAATTCAGATATTGAACATAATTTTAAAAACCGGTGTACCGGGACCCTACATGGTTAACTCCTGTAGCTGTGATATATATGGGCACGAGTCGTTAAACTTGACTGTGTGTCGAGGATGATGAAATGATTGTGTGTTGAAATGACTAAGTTTCAGGCAGAAATGCCACTTAATTAATGTTCAATTATTTAAAATATTAATTGTTGAATGGCATGATGTCACATTTACTCGTATATCATGCATGCGTTGATGGAATTCATATTAACTCGTGAATTCAACTATTAAAGTTTTAATGATTCAAAATTAAACCGTTTATCTTTTTGACTGGAATGATCATTTTATTCAAAATAGAATAATTTATTGTTGAGTATCTTTCGCTCATTCTTGCTATATTTTATAAACCTTCCAGAACCAGTCGAGCAAGACGAATCCTCGAAGGGCAAATGCAAGATAGAATATTACTAGGATGTTCCCGGATTGTTCTAGCTTGAATGTTGTAATTGAACATTATACGACTTATGTTCGTACTTAGTACCCTGTTATTGTAAGATCTTAATTATCTAATTAAGCTTTATGCTTCCGCTGTGTAAATTTATTCATATGTGAGATCCTTGTAAGATATAACAGGGCGAGTTGTCGAATATTGACAACTCAGTATGCTAAGGTGATATCTGACGACAAGGTTTCCACGAGGATTCAGAGGTGGAAATTTGGGGGCGTCACATGTTGGGCCTAATAAGAATCCAGTTGGCCCCACAAGTCCAACAAGGCACGTCCACTCAAGTGGAATCCACAATGTAACAGAACTCTTATACATACCCCTCATTACTATGGTAAAAAAAAAAAAAGACAATTCAGACCTATAAAGAAAAGACAATTGAGAAAAAAACTGAGGAATTACTTATAAAACAATTACTAACCCTATAAGGGCTAGTGGGCAATTGAAAACCCTAGGAGAGGACTAGTCTTTACAATAGTCGTCCGTAAACTTGAACAAACTTTAACAATGTGTTGGGGTGATCTTCCACAAGAACTACTCACCTCCGTCTTCTTACTTAAAACATACGAATTCTTGTACATAGGAAGATCAGACAATGGCAGGTTGGATGTCAGTACTAGAGGCATACATGGTAAAAATAATTTTAGGGTGGTTTCAATTAAGCTTCCTACCATTAATAAGACTATTGGGGAATTTCGCAGTATATATTTTCTGGTTTATAATCCTTATCATGGGTTGCTACTTTTATCTATACACTACCAATTATCACCATTACATCCTCCAAATGTTGATATAAATGAGTTAACCCCATGTCTAGAGAGCTTGTTGCACTTTCACCATTATTGCCGAAGATTCATTTCTCAATCATCAGTTTTATGGTATCGACCAGTTTTATGAATTCTAATTGCATTTTATTTGTCAAATTGGAACTTCCTGGCAGCAAGGTTTTGGCTTTTTGTAAACCAAAAGACCTTCACAAGAAGAACAAGTGGATTATCTCGGAGAAACCTTCAGACTCGTTTCAGAATATGATTTTTTATCAGGGTCAATTTTACACCATTGACAATAATGGCGTGCTTTATTTTCACAATATTAATGCTATTATCAATAGCACCACTAGCCGAATTGATGGAGGTGATTGCATGGGGAGGAAGGTAGCTAATGCAGTTAAGAGTATTAGTACAAGTGATGAATTAAAGCGGTACTTGGTGGAATCAAAGATTGGGGAGTTTTTGATGGTTAAGAGGGCAATAGATTCTAATAGCAAAAGTAGGTCTTTTCGCGTTTAAAAGTTAAACCGGAGCAAGAACGACGAAGATGATGATGGAAACTGTGAAGGAGTAAGCAAGTTTGAAGGTGAAGAAAAACTTGATATTTTCATCACTTCGGATTATGATTCTATGTTTGTTTCAATAGATGAAGGTTGCAAACCAAATTGCATATACTTTGTTGATAATGAATCTCGAACTGAAAGGTTTGGGATCTATGACTTGGGAAATGATTCAACTAAATATTTCGATCAAACAACTAATGTTAAGGTTGACAAAGAAAAATATGGTTGTTATCCATATCACTGTTGGTATAGGCCACCTGCTCCATCAGATATCTAGCTAGCCCAAGGTAATGAAGCGATTATATAGTTATATATAGAGGAATCGAATCTACAGTCGTGGAGTCAATCAAGTCAAAGCAATCCACACCGTTTATATCTTGGTCATGAGCAGAAAAAATAGCATATCGCACATAAAAAAATTGCACAATTCCCTTTTATTATTGTTCATTGGATTAAGGTATGGACGATGTAGACATGTTCACTTGATTAATTCATAAATAATTATTGTAGTGGATTCACTCCATATATATAAAAACATTTGATCATTTTTTAAATGCATTACTAAAACTCAAATATTGGTTTTGTTAGGTGTTTTCGGGAATGGGATTGATAGTAATTTAAAGCAGAGTAATATTTTCACGAGTTATTCCACAGCCTAATAGTGAGTCCCTTCTCTTATGTGAACATGATCGGACATATGTATACATCATTTTTACATGCAAAAATTGCCTCATGGGCTTCATGCTACTTCTTTTTTACCAAAAATCTTGGATCTTTTAGGGCCTAGAATTATTCACTTTATCCGTCCTAATTTTCTCAATATTGTTCTAGTACTCCTCATCAAATGAACCAAATTCTTATAAGAAAAAGGGGCATGAATACATGCTCACGTAATTGCGTGATTATGAGTATTTTAATAGTTATACTCTCAGTAAATTGATAATAAAAAATATATTACTTAAAACATTCATGCTAATGAAATTACATAAGCATTTACCCTCATTCCGCGTACTTATTCTTACATAAGGTCTGACGTGTTCTTTTTTTCTTCTCCTTGTAACTTTTTTGAGCACATCTTTTTTGAAGCAGATGGTGTAGCTGATCTGGAGGATTTTGTTTACCTTGTCCGTTTCCTCTCTCTCTCTCTCTCTCTCTCTCTATATATATATATATACACACACACACACACACACACACACACACATATATACCTATTGTAAAGAGAAGCTATTAAAAAGCTATGAGATTACCATAATAATGGGAGTAACCAGATGTATAAACTGGGAGGATTGTATTTTGTCTATTATACTGGAACACGGTTTATATCGGGTCAATCTAGGTGCTACCAGTTCATATATATATATATATAACAAGTTGCCTTTTGAATATGATGGGATGATGACCCTCAAAACATCTTATAAGACGTTATGTTAATATAACTCATCCTCGTTGGCCAGGTTGCGTCAGTGTTTTAGCCATAGACCTTTGTCAAAGTATAACTTAAAGGCGAACATAGTTGAACATTTTGAAAATCACCAAAAACTAATTTAATTTTCATTGTTTTTTTTTATGTGATTTTCCTAAATCCATTCAGAAATTATTCTAACTTATCAAATTATATGTTTTTTGGCGATATTTATAAGCTTTTGTTAGGTCAAGTTTCATTAAACTTTATCAATGTACGATTTTCTCTTTAAGAACTTGTCAAGAATTTGTCTTGCCTTTGAAGGTTAAACTCGATTACTTTTGTTCTAGTAAATTTAACCATCCGTCATTACCTGCGTCAAGTGTGTGTTATTGATGATGACTTCTTATATCATGACTTGGTTTTAGTTTCATGATTTGAGGTCATTTCCTTCTTAATATCAACGTAATCATCCACTTAGCAATATGCATATATAATTATTATTAGCATAACTAAAGTTCAAACCCTTAAAACATAAAATATAAATGCAATTAATAATTTAGTTTTTCCTCATGATATTTGTTTTTTTAAATCAAAAAGAGAATTGATATTTGTACGAGTAAAAAATGACAATTGCCATCTATATATCATAGATTTTTCAATGAAAAACAAAGGTTTAATTATTACTCATTTCTTCTCAAAGGGAACAAAAAACCGTTTAATATGACATTTAAAATCTTTTAATTTCAACACGGATTCATATTGGTACACCCCGAAAAAAAATATATGGATTTTTAGTTTGGGAAAGAGGAAATTTAATTTGTTCAAGCTGAAAATAGCACTAACTCATCGTTTCAAGTTTTAAACAGATTTTCAATATTTTACAATTTTCAAGTTTTACAATATTTGATTATAAGATTTGTCAAAGGGTCTTGAGCTTGAGTATAAGCTCTTTACATTTGTAATTCTATGCTTTTGATTCGTGTTGGTTCATCAATTATCAATTTTGATTTTTCGAACTTCACATATTGCTTCATGAAGTTTTAAAGCACGAAAATTGATAGCTTTCATTTAGCTTGTATTTTTTCTTTTGTATTTTCTTTTTTTCATGAGATTTATTAATTTGTGACAATTTCTCTCTTTTATTTTCTTATTTTGGTGAGTTTCATTGCAAAAATATTGTATGTACTTATGCAAAATGATTCTATATATTCTTTTACACTAGTGTACTTAATTTATAATTTCCATATGATGTTTGGAAAATTATTTTTAGCATTATTTAGAGATATTGTATTAATTAGATTAGTCTAAAATGACAGTGGAAAATTACAAAACAATACGCTAGAGATGGATCCAATGGATTTCTTTCAGTTAAAGGCTTTGCTTTTGATGATATTGGGGTTCTCTTTTTCTTTTCTCCTTTAAGCTTATAATGTTATTGATGATATCATATTTGTTACTGTTGAGATATTTAGTGGAAGCAAACGTATTTTTTGAATGAATATTATGAATTACAAAGAAAGGTTTATATAGCACAAAACCTAAACCTTAATGAACTAATAATCAGGCCCATGGGATAGGCCTTTATTATATTAACATTCCCCCCTCAAACTCAAGATGGTTGAGTCGACAACAACTTGAAATTGGAAATTAGATCACGAAAACGAGCTGACAGATGAGTTTTAGTGAAAATGTCAGCTGTTTGTGCAAGTGTGGAGACATATTGAAGATGAACTGTTCCACGAGAAATATGCTGACGAATAAAGTGACAATCAGTTTCAATATGCTTAGTCCGCTTGTGAAAAACATCATTGTGAGCAATTTTCATGGCATTATCAGTGCGAAAAACTTTAATATTATGAGAAAATTGAGTTTTTATCATAATAACAAAGTTTTTGTAGATATCAGCCAGTTCAGAACGTTTTTTCATAAGGTATATCCATGTAAAACGAGAGAAATAATCAACAAATATCACATAATATCTTGACCCTCCCATACTAACATTGGGAGAAGGTCTCTATATGTTGGAATGAACTAAATCAAAAGGAGAAATATATTTTGATTCGCTAATAGAAAAAGGTAAAGCAGTGTGGTTGACAAGTTTACAAGGTAAGCAATTGAAATTGTCATTCTTGACAGAACCTAATAAACCACTAGAAATTAAAAGAACGTAACCAACTGTAAGAAACATGACCAAGTCGAGCATGCCAAAGACTAGAATATGAGCTAGAGGAAGTAGAACTAGCAATGAGTTGTGGAGATCTTTGAGGAATGTGGAGATTTGTGAGCTCAAACAATCTTCCACATCTACGGCCTGTCCCAAGAACCTATCCCGTCTGAGGATCCTGTACACGACAACTAGAGGAAGAAAAGAAAATATCAAATCCAAGTTCACATAACTGGCCAACAGAGATAAGATTTAAAGTGAGTTTTGGTATGAAATATGTATCAGGAATAGATAAGGTCTGAGAAGAAACATTTCCACTCTTGTGGACATGCATGAGAGAACCATTGGCTGTATGAATGTTAGTTAGGGAAATATCATGGATAATATGAGATAACAAAGTAAAATCATTTTTCATATGGTTGCAATAGGCAAAATCAAAATACAAAGTTTTACCTGAGTTGGCAGAGGAATAAGCAGTAACATGAGGATTACCGACATGAGATATAACATGTTTGATAATACCTTCAAGGTCATTCATTGGTATAGAATTTTTAGATCCATCGGAGCCTTGTGCAGTAGTAGCAATACGACGATAATTATTTCCCCCTGTCTATTGTTGTTCCAACTGTCTCATGGTCGTTGACGACACTCTTTGTAAGCATGACCATGTCTCTGGCAATAACTGCATGTGACATTTCTTTGGAAATTATTTATAAATTGCCCCTAGTTTGGGAATGAACAAAGGATTTCTGATGATTGTGAACGAGTGGCCAAGACAGACTCTGTTGATGTCACGACAGGAGTCGAGCTTGGTTTGAGAACATGAAGATGGGTTTCTTCAGAGATAAGCTCGGAAATTGCACCAGTAACATATGGCAATGGAATGCGATACAAGAGAGAAGCTCGAATTGGTTCAAATTTCTGATCAAGAGCCATAAGAAACTGTATAAGGCAATGTTTATCCTTGTATGCAGTATAATGCGCAGCATCTTTGGAATATTCCCATGTTGGTTTAGACAGTGCCAACTGATCCCAAAGTGAGTTCATCAGTGAAAAAAATTCAGTGATAGATTGGTTGGGTCTTTGTTTTTGTTCAGAAATTGAGCTCATTATCTGGTATTGATGAGAGAGATCGGCAATGGTGTACAGATCAGCCAAGAGATCCCATACGGCCTTTGCAGTGTCATATCGTCTAAACTGCATATTTATCTCTAGAATAGATGAATTGGTGAACCAAGTAATTGTTTGATGATTTTTTCTATCCCAATCTTCAATACGATCCTGAAATTTGGAATCGGTCTCATCTTTCTCCTTCTCTGGAATTTTGTTATCTCCAGTAACATATCGCTAAATTTTCTTCCCTTTCAAAAAACTTTTCATGGCTTAGGACCACAAAACATAGTTAGAACCATTTGAAATGGTCTGAATAGGAAATGTATTATCGTCTCTGTCCATAATTATTGTAATAACAATAAAAAGATAGCAACTTTTGAAGGAAATCAAGCAAAATTGAACTAGATCAGTGCTTTATAACAATAATTGATCCAAATTGACCTCAAAATTAGATAGATATCACCAAAAAAAAAAAAAGAAGAAGTAGGGAACCAGCTTGAAACTCTCAAAAAAATCGGCCTGGAAGATTCTGAACCAAGCTCAGGAAAAGACTTAAACCAGACCGGATTTGCACAAGGCACGGATAGTGTAAGAACCCTGTATTTTTAATATTTTGAGGTACTAAATAAAATTATTTGATTTCCGACAAAAAGAATGTCAACG
>JAUMHB010096977.1:0-10575 GCA_032359685.1 Pittosporum tobira
CAAGATATATGAGTGAATTTTCGTTCTTCGTAGGACTACTTCTGGCTGATGTCATTTCGCAAAAGATAATCATGAATTTTTTTTTAAAAACGCCAACAACTTCCAATTCACCAACACTTGAAAGAATTTTCTAAAAATGACAAAGTCAATAGTTTCTTCGTCCTTAAACACCTACAAAGACACAATCTCATGAATATTGGTGCCATCTAAGCTATCATCTTACTTATATATCACAAAATTTTATATACTCTCAAGAATAATGGGTGACTCCTTAGGAATCTTCAACACTTCAATATGAGAAACTTGGACTGGAAAAACTTATTTAGTTCCCTTAGTCTCCAATGCTGCTCTATTTTCCTCCAAATTCTCAAGAAGCTTATCCAAAGTCTCCAACTTAAACATTTCACTATTTTCGGGACATATATCATATAAAGATGGAGAATCCGAAATAATATAATTATCTTTAACTTCAGGAACAACAAGTGTCTCAGGAAAAGTAATAATCTTAGTTTTAAGCTGAATTAACTCCACAACTATATTAGTATCAATCTCAAACTGATTTTACTCGAAAATATTTTTTGGTCCAACCTCTGAACTAGGCATCTCATCAACTGCAACTATTGAGTTAGATTTCTCTTTCGAATCCGGTACAACGTCTGGTGTATTAATAAACTCAGTAGAACCACAAGTTGTAACAATGTACTCCACTTGTTCACGACCATCAATCTCATACTTTTCTAATTCAAATTTAAGTTGTCGAGGTCTACCAGTAGTGTTCCTTTTAGGTTGGTGATGATACAAATAAATTATTGTATTTCCACAATAAAAAAAGAAAAATAATCACCATAATTATCATCAAATCACGATCAACCTAACAAAATAGATGCTATATTCATTGGAAAAACATAGCAAAGTGCATCAACTGTATAAGTTTCAAATGCAATTGGAACAACACACCGATGAGTGACTGTGATGAACGTGTTATTGATCCAAAAAATCTCAAAAGGACACCAAATAGGTTCGGACAAGATGTTTATCACTTCTAAAAATTTAGGTGAAACTATATTGATATCACTCATGTAATCAATAATAATTTTATATGCCTTTGAGCCCTAACGAATATAAGTGTAAAATTAGATTTAGGTCACAAGTCATTCTTTTGGATGAGTATCGGAATACAATATTCTTCTACCATAATGAATTTATTGCAAATAACAAGTTTTTATCCAAGGATTATACCTCTTAAATTGATAACAACGTACTGATATAAATCATATCCAATTAAGAAAATCAAAAGATAATGTAAACGAAACTTTTTTAACTTTGTGGCGACGATAAGGTTGTCTATCCTATTTGCTGATAGCTTCAAAATTTTGGAATTGATATTGTCGAACAAATGACGAAGCGTCGATAGAGCGTAGATGATAAACAATCTGAATTATTAATTTTTTGATTTTTTAATAAAGAGAAAAAATAAATTACCCAAGACTTCTGAACACAATGGCAAACATGTTCTATATGACACAATTATCTAGGCTCTGAAGCCAATTGACGCAGCGGAAAGAGCGATTAGTTAAACGTAATAGTCAAAAATAATTGAGTTTAACCTCCAAACTCCAAGGATTGATAGTACCCTTGTATAAACAATGAATAAGATAAATTCTAAAACATAAAAAAAAAAAAAAAAAAAAAAAAAAAAAAACGTATTAAAGTAATAATAATTGAATTGTGTTTATTACATCATAAGAGAATGTATTTATAAATATCTAAATAAAACTAGTCATACTTAGAAAAGTAAATAATAAACTTCCAAATTTACTTAAGAATAGTAGTAACAAATTAAATCTTAATTAAACTCAAACTCTAATTATACTATTATAATCATATTCTAAATCGATTTACTAATATAATAATATATTAAACAAAACTACTAGACTATCATAAATAATAAATAAAAATACATAAAATAAAATAAATAAACTTTTCATGAATGTTAAAATATAAGGAAATCATAATTTTTATGGATTTTCTCCACTGCATCATTATAAGCTGAAAAAAAAAACACCTATAGACCAATTTTTTCAAATAAGTTAACTATATAGGTTATACTTAACCTATAATTTTTTAAAATTAATTAAAATAACAAATTTTAATGTAGTTAATTTTTGAAAATATGTTATAATCGGTTTCAATAATCAGAAACAAACAGGCTAAGAACTAACAAAATATCTTATAAAAATAGCGATTTATTTTATTTTATTGTATTCCACCATCAACAATCGAATAAGATATCTTATTTTATTCCTAACAAGTAATAATTGCTCACGATCTATTTTGAAATATGTTAACCTCTTTTTTTGTTAACATAATATTATATTTATTTCAAAATATAAGAATATTATTGATATTTGAATGCTATTTTTGAACATCCGTAAATTTAAATTGACATAATTTTATTTGTATTTTTAAGAAAATATATTTTTATAACTAATAATATTTTTTGAATAATTTTAAAAACTTTCGCAATTGTATAGACTATAATCAAATAAGTTTATATAATTTTAAATTTAAAAATATTAAAAGCAACTTTTAAAAGCCTATATAGAAATAGAAAGGGTATTACATATCCATCATTATTCATGAAGTAATTAATTAATTAAGAATTGTGATAATTTTTTAAGTTGTGTTTACTTCTAATAATGACAAGTCGTATTTAGATAAACAAACATTTATTTTTAATTGAACTCTAAAACTTGTCATAATAGGATTACAACTTTGTTATTTTAACTTGAAATTATCTCAATTTACTTAATTTAAGTATATAACTTACTAGAACATTATTAAAAATTATTTTTAATATGATGTATCTAGATAATAAACAGGTATATAAATAAAAACTATTCTCATGCGTTTTAAAGATTGATTAATCCATCATATTAATTACATATTAAAAATATATATATATTAGAAATTATACCTAATAAATATAATTGAGCTTAATAATATTATATTATTGCATTTAACAAATGTCCTAAAAACATATATTCGGTCAATCATAAAAGATATTTACAAATTACCTTTTTTCTCGGAGAACGTTCTCTTCAAATAAAATTAAAAAGATCCAAAAAAAATTTACAAATTTTCACGTACACACCGTATGTGATCACTCATTGGATGAATATGATTTTTATCTACAAGAAATATAAAATTTCCAACAAAATAAAAGGTACGCCTATCACAGCATTGCCATAGAGGAAATCTTTTTGACCTAATAATTTCATTTCAACATAAAACCAGCACTTTCATGCATCAGTACAATCAACTTAAGTAAAGGTTTTCAACCACCTATACAATTTTGATACATGCTGCAATGCTTCATCATTCAACAAAGAACATATTTTAAGATTTCAATTGCAAAAACTGTAAGATAGTCTGAACCTTTGGCATAGTGATAGGCCACGGTTTACCGTTCCGACTTCATACTCTCCTTACAGTGTCACCATGAACCACCACAAATCCCTCGCTTGCAAGAGTAGCCATAGCAATTCGTAGCT
The DNA here is from genome assembly GCA_032359685.1 of Pittosporum tobira. NCBI lineage: Eukaryota > Viridiplantae > Streptophyta > Magnoliopsida > Apiales > Pittosporaceae > Pittosporum > Pittosporum tobira. Next base: position 3,555 of record JAUMHB010096977.1, read on the forward strand.
GATACAAGGTTGAATCCATCATAACAATTAGACAATTTATATACATACATATAGATAATGATACACACACACACACACACACACACACACACACATATAGGACGGTTGAACGACCCAAGGACTCATTTAAAGCTCAAGCTCAACTTGTTTAAAGCTCAATTCAAACAAGCTCATAAAAGGCTTGATAACATTAAATATTTTAAATTTTTCATGAAAAAACTTAAGATTGATTTGTTTAGCACCCCTATATATATATATATATATATATATAGAGAGAGAGAGAGAGAGAGAGAGAGAGAGAGAGAGTTGGAGACTTACATCATTAAGATGGTATTCAGCACCAGAACTTTGCTTCTTCAACTCTTCCAGTAACTACGAAGTAATTTAAGCACCAATAAGATTTTGGGTTATATTAAAATGTGAACCGGTAATATAGTCCAAGAGAAAGTTTTACAAACCTCCAGCAATCGTGCGGATGGTCCACCTAGTTGCATTTTGTCCATTATTATGTTGCGGGTAAGTGATACCATATTCTCCCTTTTCATCCTTTCGCTTGCGGAAACCCCAGTCGTGATGAGATCCATATCAATGGTCCCTGGTCATCATTTTAGATTTAAATATTTGACAGGCAAATAATCAGATATAGAATAGATTATGCAAGTAAATTTTGCCTATGTGCCCCGCAGTGGAAAACAGAAAAGGAACACCAAGCAGATACAAAGTTTTTTTTCCTTTTTATTTTTTAAAATAATCCTCATAATCCACCAGGTAGAAAGAAAATGTTCAAAGGAAATGTTTACGGTTACCTGTTGAGTGGTCTGTGGCAGACTGCTGCATTGCAACTTCAAGTAGCCGAAAAGCCTCCAGTACATCTCGTTTGTCAACCTGCATGCATTGGCTCTATCAGTTTATACTATCACCGGTTACCCACATGCAGGAATTCATGGGAAGAAAGACCTACCGTTTTGGAGAAACGAATCCGAGCAAGGGCCTCACTAAGCCGTATCAAACTTTCAATTTGCCTAGGTGTTGCGGTTATCACCTGTTGAAGGCAAGAGTTGGTCAATGTATAATGAAAAAATCAAAATCTCAGCATTGTTTGGCCAGTATATGGTCAATTCTTAAATATATAGCAAAAACTATTATGTTAAAGCCACAAGTCGAGAATAACACTGACAAGTGTGAGTGAAGAGGATCGAACTTTGTCATATTCCGTTGCCAAAATATATTTTTCTCCATTCCTTAAAGGCTAATAAAGTTCCTTAAACTTTTAGAATTTTGTTACTAAGATACATTAGCTTTTAATGAAACAAGTTTTATATCCCAAAACTGAGAGCGACATGCAGTCTCTGATGCAATGTTACTACCTTTTTACTACTGCCTGGAAAATTTCCTCGTCTTCTCATTTCAACATAGCCTCGTGTCAACTCTTCAGCAGCTTCATCAGATAACTGTGGATGTATATTTTTCCGGGCGTAGCTGACATAAGCTGTCAGTGTCGGAAGGTCTATGACATCCTGCTCTATGTTCTGCAAGCAGACCAAGAAGCTTAGAAGTCCAACAAATTGAAATTTCCACATAATTTAACTAAACAGAGAAATTACAAAAATTTATAGACCTCGGGATTTTCAAAGTGTAATGCAACAATGTGCTTGGCAAGCCGCCTATCAGTCTGCTCATCAGCTTTGTCCAGAAGTAAGTAAATCAAATCAAACCTAGGAAAACATTTATCAGTCAGAGTTTTTAGTAAAAGTTCTGTATGATATTTTGTTGTCCCAACAACAATGGCGTTTCAACGAGCATCTCTAGTATCATCAACTCTACGTCAACATTGTTCGCTTATTCAATGTCTACCGACTATTATCAAAATTGCAATTGTGTTGCACACCAAAGAAGAAAACACCAAACATCATACATAACAAAATCAGAAGCTATACAACTACATTTTCATCTATAGTTATCAATGATCAGAAAATGTCATTCACCAATAAGCATGACCCTAGTCCGATGGCATTGGCTTAATTGAAGTCTCAACATCAGCTTATAACATGCCAAGCTCTTCTTATTATCATTTCCAATATTGAACAACGTATAGCAATACTGATGTATTCCCGGCAATGTTTTTGGAGGGTATCTTCTTACCTGGACAACAATGTAGGAGGAAGGTGTATATTGTCAATGACCGACAAACGAGGATTATATCGTGAGCCACTTGGATTTGCACAGGCTAAAACTGAAGTTCTTGCATTGAGGGAAGCAATGATCCCTGCCTTTGCTATTGATACAGTTTGTTGCTCCATCACCTAGGAAAACGAAGCCCAAATTTTAAAACCAGTTGAGATACTTAACTACTAGATATAACATCTGGAGGTGATGATTTCAGCAAATTAAATGCTGAAAAATGAAGATATTTTATAATCAACTGAATCAATGAATTGCTGCATGACTTGAGGAAAGAATGCACCTCATGTAGCATGCTCCTTGCATTATCTGACATCTTATCGAATTCATCAATACAGCAGATGCCTTTATCACTAAGAACCAGGGCTCCACTTTCTAGAACCTAAGAGTTGTTCACAAAGTCAAATTCACTCAAAAAGTTTTTCAATGAACTTGCTGGAGAAATAATTTTGTAAAAACTTGCAAACATACAGTTTCACCAGTTTCAGGATCTTTAGCTACGAAAGCAGTCAGTCCAACAGCAGAACTCCCACGCCCACTGGTATAAATTCCACGAGGAGATAGCTTGTGTATGTACTGGAGCAGCTGAGATTTGCTAGTTCCAGGATCACCAACAAGAAGGATATTGATATCTCCACGAAAGCTAGCACCAGATTGTAATGTCAACGCACTCCCACCAAAAAGCTACAACAAAGCCAGTTGACAACTATCCAGTATCAACATAATGAATAGCATTACATAAAACAGATTATCACAAATTATGAACAAATTAAAAAGGAGCAATTAAACTCCTGTACCTGGCAAAGAAGCCCCTTTTTAACATCATCAAGCTCCCATATATTTGGTGCCAAAGACTTTGTTAGCCTGTCATATATATCAGGCCGCCTTGATAGCTCTTTCAATGGCTCAACCTACAATTTCAAGCATTAGCGTCAAGCTTTATACAACAAAGTTACTATGCAGAAAGAAAGAATAATATAATTGCCTTGGCTTCGTAGTCAGGAGGAGTGTCTTCGTCATTTCTATCATAACCATTTTCAACTTCCATAGGGTCCTCTGCATTCATTCTCGACTTGTCTGTCTTCTTCAGATGAAGGCAATCAATGTAAGTCTGCAACAAAAGAACAGATTAGATAACCAGACAACCCGTCAAACGACTTCAGACAGAGAGAAGGAGAAAAAGTGAAATCAAACCTTGAATAAAGATTTCACAGTCCTCTGTGTTGGCCCAACTCTGACACTCATAGCTCTATAGATCCCTGTGACCTAATGAGTAGAAACACATTACACAGATCAGATAAATTATGCAAAATGGTTTACACTCTTCTTTCAGATTGTACTATACTCAATCCATAACATATATCTTACCTCAACTCTGTCACCCGGCTTACCAGCGTCCACCAGTTTGTCATGCATCAACAAGCTTACTGTGTGAGGTGTTCCTCCATCAGGGATCTCATCTGGTGTCTCCTGGAGTCTCACAATTTGTTTATCAGCGAACCTGTTAAAAGATTAGGAGAAAATAGTTACAAGTTTCTAGTTTATGAACCTAGCTCTTGAACAGACATCTATAAAAAAAAGTCTCCCTCAATTAGATCCAAACTTCAACATAAATGTAACTCATTTAGAGAGTTTTACAATTATATAGCTTAACAAATATTCTTGAAGTCTGTAGAGATATTACTGAACCATTCTTCTACAATGACCTACTTCAAACTTTTATCAATTCTACATCTCTTACATACTAGGGCACTTCAGCTTTATTTCTCTTAAAAAAATGGTTTAAAATGATCTATAAAAAAGTAGTTACCTCAACCTATTAACAAATAATGAGACCTGAATTTAAGATACAAAATAAACCCTAAAAAACTTCAAAGCAAAAGTTATTGGTGCTTAGGATAATAAACTCACACCACCAACTCACTATTTCCAAGTGTTATAAACCAATAAAAGTACGTATCGTGCAAGAAACTATATTAAGATGGTAAGGATGTGGAATATTATTACCAAACGGACTCCTTTTTCCTGAGATTCTCTTCAGGATCGAAGGATTCTAATATTGGAAGGATAAAATTTTAATTATCATAAACTTATAATATGGACACTAGCTAGACTGCTGGATACGTGGGTACGTTTGGATGCAGGGCAGTAATTTAAAGTTCAGGTCATAACAGATATACACCAATCATGCTCAAACCATAAAGGTTGGTTCAAAAATCACAAAAAGGGTCATTTAAGACATTACCTGCACCTATTGTGCACCAATGTCATGGAGTTCTTGCTGAGACATTCTTGCTTCCTGCATATAGTTGGCTCACTGATTCGTCCTGGTAGCGTCCAACATAATTAATAAACCTCACATAAACCAATACATGTCATCAAATGCAAAACAATAATCAAAAAAGTTCACATAAACAACCTCTGTCTACAACAATAGGATCAGAGTAGTATCCACACAAAAGACATCTGAAGATCGCTTCCCTGATCTCTGGTATTATTGAGCTACACCGAATTATCATCCCTTTCAATGACACCATCTTCTCAATATCTAACCAAACAAAAGCAAGTCATACATTATCAATTTATATGCAAAACTATACACACCAAAAAATCATAACAAAGCAGCAAAACCAACCCGATGGGTTTAGGTTCCTCATCGAGGTAGAGGCCTTGAGGTTAAAAATCCGAGCTTGAATATGCTTCTCGAACAAGGGATTGATTCGGCTAACCATGTCCATCAAAACAATATCAAAAATAGCAAGAACCTCTAAAGGGTACCTAACCATTTTGGTGTACAAGTCGGTATCATAATCATAAACATCTTGTGCATCAACCTTAAGTGATTCCCCTTCAACTTCAATCACGTGGTGAATTGCTCTCATATACTTCCCCTCTAAACTTGAATCGCTTCCTCTAAAATTCCTCAGAAACCTAAGGATTGCAGCATTAACATCCTGAACACTAATATTGGTCCCCCAAACAAACATGGGTGGGGCCTCATCAGGATTGTCGAACTCCCCAAACTCAGACGAGGGTGGCACTTCATCCGCGGATGAAGGAGTGGCGGCAACAGGGGTGGAATTAGGATCCGGGCTTCTTGTCCTTTGTCTTGTGCCTCTTCTGCTGGAGGGAGTAGGGGTAGGGTCAGGGCTTCTCCTTCGTCTGGTGCCTCTTCTGCTGGAGGAGGGAGTAGGCGTTACATCTGGAGTGGCAAATCGGGAATTCCGAGGCGGGGGGGTTGCATATGCGGCACCAGAGCGACGGCTTCGCCTGAGACCGGGCGATGAGAATGTGTTTGCAATTGGACTTGATAGTGAGTCATCTTGAGAGGAAGGCCCTGTGTGATGAATTGTTAATTTAATTATTTATAGAAAATGGATGTCAATTGATAAATATTACCATCCGTCTACTCATTCGTAAATTATATATTTTTTCATTTCGTTTAACCGTAAATAACGAATAGCTACTTAGTTGGTGGTAGTGAATTTGTTATTTATACGAACATGAACGAAAATGGTCTCTTTTTGGCACAAATTGGACTCTTTTTGCGAATGGAGAGAGAGTACATCTATATAGATCTACAGCTTATACAGTCTATTCAAGATAAAAATGAGAGAGGAAGAGAGAGTTACCACGTTGGATGTTGGCCGGAGAAGAATCGGAAGCCATACTTTGAGCGGAGAGAGATTAGGGTTTTTGTGAGGTGAGATTGAGGACACACTGGAGAGCTGATTCTTTTTCCTTGCGGATGAGTTTGGCGGGAAATGGTTGTTGATTTGGCGCCAATTCTCCAAGTCTTGTAGATGTCCGGTTGGTTGGTTTAGGCTTAGCAGAAGGAAAGTGGCCCAGGGATTGAAGATCTTGGGCTTGGGCTTGGGTGACATATACCACATCTTAGGCTCGATTGTTATGACTAATTTTATTAATTTATAATTTATTTTAAAATTTTATTTTATTAATTTTAAATAAATTATAAGTTTAATATAATAATATTTTAAACTTATTTTAAAAAATTGATCATTGTGTGAATTATTTTTGTAACTTATAACTTATTTAAACAATTAAATTTAAAATATTTTGAAAATAGCTACCTTGCCATGAAATATCACTCTTCAGCTATTCGAATTGACTATTTTGCTTTCAATTGCATGTTGTTGGACTGTTGGACATGGGCCAGTGTAATGTGTCCCGTTCTTCTTACTGATCTAAAGTTATCGCGGAAGATAAATCGGCTTTGTCCAGCGCTATTGATTGGTTGGTATATTCTGGGCCGGTCCCCTTGGATGAGTCAGATGGTCTGACTTGAACATTTGCTCTTTGGTAATGGCATAATTGCATGGTTAAATTTCTACATATATATATATATATATATATATATATATATATATATATAGAGAGAGAGAGAGAGAGAGAGAGAGAGAGAGAGAGAAATTTAATGAGGGTAAAGTAAGTACACTATGATATACTGTTTGTGTTTCAAAAAGGACGAGTAAAATGGATAAAGTATGCAAATTAAAAAAATTAACTTTTTAGGAGAGAATATGTTTTTTTGACAAAATTATTCTTACAAATGTATTTTATAATGATAGAGACAAAAAAAGAGTTTTGATATGATATAAAATGAGAATAAAAAAGTAATTACAAACTAAAAATGCTCATTTTTTTTTTTGGACATAGAGAGTATATTGTTTGATATTGATTTTAAACAAAACAACGTAGTCTTATCTTATAATATAATGTAATTTTTATTATAATGTATTATGTAAAATGTGACACCCCCAAATCTGGGCATCCACACCCCGACTTGGGTTGCCAATTTATTATTAAATCCATGTCTTAC
>JAUMHB010097010.1:0-10573 GCA_032359685.1 Pittosporum tobira
TATAATATTAGTTTGATCATCAATTAAATAAAATAAATTTATTTTAAATTTAAATTTTAAAATTTCACAATATAATATTTAAAAACATCTCCGAGTTGAAACAGAAATCGATGTATGTCAATTAATTTTGTATCAAGCATTGGCAATTGACCTTTAAATATTAAGGATTTAGTGCAATGCGTGTGATGGTAATAGTCGTTAAGTGCATGGTTGGTTTATTAATTTTTGAAATTTTTAAACTTCTGAGAATAAAAAGCAACGTCAAAACTTATTCGATAAATTAAAAGATATAATTGAAAAATAAACGGAAACACGTGTGGACACCGGCTACCACCGGTCACCACTTCCAATCGTCCACCACGGCGAAGACCTCCAAAGTCCAAAGTACCAAAGTTGATCGGGGGGCCCACCACCCACCTCCTCCACCACCACCACCCTCCTCTTTCTCATCTTCTATATTAACATACTCCAGAACAAAATCACACCTCCCCTATATATATATATATATATATATATATGGAATATATATATATCTAGAATAATATATATACAGCTATGTACGTATATACAAATATCATTAGGGATACTACTACTATTTACTATAAATTAGAAAGATAATAAATAAAGGGGGCCTTACTCTCATCCTTCCTCCATAGATTTTGCCCTAATAAAGCCTTTGATTGATTTGCAGAGAAGAGAAAGAATCCAAAGGACTTTCTTTGAGCTCAAACTGCACCCATAATTACACACACACACACACACACACACACACCTGTAGAGAGGAAATTGTTGTTACATTTCCACATAATTCCAATCAAGTCCTCCATCTTCTTATCCAATCTGTAAGCACCCTCTTTACTATTATATTACTCTTTCTTTTATCTCATATAGGAGCCTATAATAACTGATATCAATAGATCTAATTTAGTTGATTTGATTTCATATATATACTATGCTTGATTAAGTACTTTTTATTCTTCAATTATAACTTAATTCACTGTTTGAATTATTACTTCTTAAGCCCCCTGTTCCGAGTTAGTGAGATTTGATTTGGTTAATAACTTGTTGATTTGATCAAAGCATTCAATCATTGCCATAGTTTGAATTTAGGTTGCTTGCATAGTTGATGAATTTGACTAATATTGAGAAAGCTCATGACATTTTCATTTTCTTATCACTGATATTGTCAGAAAGATGGAATTTTTAAGAATACCCATTTGATCTGAACCATTAATCTTTGGACTCAGATTGGTGGGACTGTGGGAGTTGCAGATATACTCATAACGTTAGGCTTCTGTCACGATTTTTTGCATTGGCGTTACTAGTTTTTCCTTAATTTATTGGGGGATAAAAACGTTTATGATGACGAGCAATAGAGCATTCTAGACTTCCTTTTATGCTATTTTCCATAATATGTCGTTTTCTTTCATTTTACTAGTCCTTAATATTGTTTCGGCATTTTGACGAAGATTTGTGGTTTTCTGGATTTGCCTACCTATCTTTTGCAGTTGGTTTGGGTAAGGAAAGACTTGAAAATAGATTTTTGAGATCGAAGTAGTGGCTTCTCATTTGATTCAGGAAGACATGTTGGAGGATAGGCCTTGTTTGATTGTGAGAGGCTATTCAAGAACCTGTGAAAGGGAAAATAGTTGGGCTTGTGTGAATTTCCTGCTAGAAAAGATTGAATTTCCACAAGGGAAGAGGCCATTAGAATCTGATCATGGGGACGAAGAAGTTGGAGCTAGGAAGCTACCTAAGCAACTGGATGCTTATGAAACCTTAGCTTCAGCTCTTGCACTGCGTGACCTTTCCGTGACCCCGACTGACCAATCTGGTTATAAACGTCACGCTGGTAATGATTCGGATACAAGTTCCCTTATTTATGCCATTGGTCGAGACAACTCAATTAGCGCTCTCATACGATCCTCAAGATCTGATTACGGCTCTATAGCATCTCTGAATCGAAGCTTTCGTGAGCTAGTCCGAAGCGGTGAACTTTATAGACTGAGACGACAGAACGGTGTAGTTGAACATTGGGTTTATTTTTCTTGCCAACTTCTTGAGTGGGAAGCCTTTGATCCTACTCGACGTCATTGGATGCGTTTACCAACAATGACCTCTGATGAATGCTTCATGTTTTCAGACAAGGAATCTCTGGCTGTTGGGACTGAGCTTCTTGTATTTGGAAAAGTCTTTACGTCCCTTTTCATATTTAAATATAGTTTATTGACTAATAAATGGTCATCTGGGATGACAATGAATTTTCCAAGATGCTTGTTTGGGTCTGCCAGTATTGGGGAAATTGCAATATTAGCTGGCGGTTGTGATTTATCTGGTACGGCCCTGAGTGTTGCAGAGCTTTACAATTCTGAGCTTGGAGTGTGGGAACCACTTCCAAACATGAATAAGACACGAAAAATGTGTTCAGCAGTGTTTATGGATGGAAAATTTTATGTGATTGGAGGGATTGGAGGAAATGAGTCGAAGCTTCTTACATGCGGGGAGGAGTACAATTTACAAACGAGAATTTGGACTGAAATCCCTAACATGTCACCCTTAAGGACTCGTCCCGCTGGGGAGATTGGGATGCCTGTCACAGCTGAGGCCCCACCTCTTGTTGCAGTAGTAAATAATCAACTGTATGCAGCTGATTATGCCGAGATGGAAGTCAGAAAGTATGACAAGGATCGGAGAATTTGGGAAACTGTGGGAAGGTTGCCTGAAGGGGCAGATTCTATGAATGGTTGGGGTTTGGCATTTAGGGCTTGCGGTGATCGGCTTATTGTTATTGGGGGACCTAGGGCAGCAGGTGAAGGGTTTATAGAAATCAATGCATGGGCTCCGAAGGATGGGCCCCCTCAGTGGAATTTGCTTGGCCACAAGCAATCTGGTAGTTTTGTCTACAATTGTGCTGTGATGGGATGCTGAAGCTTTTGAACTTTGGCACCACCATTTGCACTGTACTGTTGCACCGCACCGAGTTGGCTCTATAAGGTTGGTTTCTTCATGGGCACAGGATTCTTGCTAATGGGTAATTTATCCCAACATTTTTTCTCATTCATTAGTCTTTTTTTCGTTTTGCTGAATGGGGGAGAATGGGGAAGTTTATGAGATTTTACTCAAAGGTTTAACGTAATTTTATCTTTGAAAAAGATCTTGAGTATAATTTTTTAAACTTCAATTTGTGCTATCTTCACTTGAGTTTGCATCTTCCCTTATTTTCGGTGACCTGAAATTTCGGAAAGGCGGGTGTCAATAGCGTAGGAATAGAAGGTTTTTTATAACTTAATGGAACATTGCATTGTAGGCTGGGCTGAAGTAATCTTAACAATCATAGATAAATTTTGTTTTCATAATATTATCCTTGATTTTCTTGAAGAATATATTTATGATATATGTGGTACTTTTCTGAACATGGCTATATATTAGGGTTTGACTGGTTTCTGTTTCTATTCTCGTATGTGCACTCAGATTTTCCTTGTTTCTCATTCCACTTAAGGTCGGTGAAGTTCTTGTCAAATTATTGTCCATGTTATTAGATTAAAGATAGCTTTCTAAAACGGCGACTTTCAATTAATGTGTTATTTTTAGATATATATCCCTAATATTAGCTAGAAATATAATAGTAATGGCATTATAGTAAACAACCTCTTACAATATACTAATATTGTAATGGCATGTTAGGAACTTCATGTCACTTTATAGTCTAAAATGAGAAATGCATATCTAATTTTGAAACGAACTAAAAAGGAATAACCATCTCTAATGTTGGAGCAAGGTTTATAATTATATTTTAATTTTTAACGGTGGACCTGCAACCACTAGCCTTTGGGTGCGTGGTGCGTGCATTGGACTGGGTGTCCGCATTGTGTATTCTCATAGTAAACTATGTTTGAGTACCCTAAGAAATTCATTGCTGCGTGGGAGTTTTGAACCCAAGAGCTATCCAATTTATTCAAGCACTTATCATGGAGTTCACTACTGCTAAACCAACCTCTTGGGGATGGGAAGTTATGCAACCTTGAGAATGATATGACGAAACAGTAATTAGATACTGAACTACTAAAAGGTAATATGGATACGAGATTATGCTGTTGGAATTTCTAGCTTTACTATACAATGTGTACAAGCAACGGAACAAGTGGTTTTGTTTGATATTTCTTTCAGGTGTCTATCTTAGTTACTTCAGAAGATTGAGAGAAGTAGTCAAGTAGGTAGTGTGTTTGTGTGCGGAGAGCTTCAAGAGTGTTAATAAGAATGATATCTTTCGTGCCCTTCGTACCTTATTTGGTAGACGCTCAATACGCATTTATTTTCTTAATTTTTGTATTTCATGTTACTTTAAAAATTCTGATATTGTGTATTAGCATCTAAATTCTGATATCTGTTGGTATAATAATTTTCTCTTTCCACACTTCGTCAAAGTTTTTCTTAATTTTATCTCTGGCAAACTAATTATATAGCAAAATCAGCACCCTTGGTGATGTATAAAGTTTGGTTGCCATGTATACAAGTCATTGTGTTTGCTATAATAACGAGCTTCATGGATCATATATGTTTGGTGCCTTTTAAATGTTTTCATAGATTAACGATTGCAGATTTTCCTGTTTATTGCATTATAATGTGAAAGCATACTAGCTTCATGCATAATAAATCTCGAGGTCATCTTCGAGATGCTCCAGTCACCTTTAGCATGCAATCTGAATCGTGAGTTACTACAATACTACCTATATATATGGTATATGCTAGCATTTGCATATAAAGAAGTGAATTCTCATGGTAATGGTTGGTGTCGCATGTTATTTTGCTCGCCTCCTTTCGGTTTTCCAAAATTTCACCATATTAATATGTTGAAATTCTTAAAGTATTTTGGTAGATTTTGCATCATGTATAGTGTCTTATTCCCCATAACATAAGGCCTTCTGTGTTTGTTTTATATGTTATTTGAATTCACAAGTGTTTCGCAATATTCAACATGAAAGATTAGGGGCAGTTTGCATATCTCAAGGAGGGGTGGTAAACAAGTCGAGGCCTCATTTAAAGGTTGGTTTGTTTAATGTTCGGTTCGAGCTTGTTAGAAAAATTTATTTAGTTTGTTGAGTTAAATTCAAGTTTGGCTCAATAAAAGTTTGATAACATTAAATATATTAATGTTCTTCATAAAAAAACTCGAACATGATTTCTTAAAAGTTCGATAAAATATTCGTTTAGGTTAAATGTATCGAGCTTGAGAAAAAATTCATTTAATTAAACGAGTCGAGCTCAAAAAAAAAATAAAATTGTTTAACTAAACTAACCGAGTTACTTGGCTCGGTTTGTTAAATGGCCGGAATATGAATAGATGGATTTTGAGTCACTGGTAGTTTCCTCTTTGGCCCATTTGCAAATTATTATAAATATTTATTTCATGTTGGGCAATTGGTCCATTTTTTGTTTTTATTTTTTGCTAAATGCAATTGCTCCCGTTGACTAGATATACAAATTCATTCAAAATCTTCTGGCTCATTCTGTTCAGCATGATAATGGTCATCCCCTTGTGTTCATGTGACTAGCCATTCGCCCGTTACATGTGAATCAACATACTCAAAACTCTGTGTTGGAAAAATTTCTGTCTACGTTCAATTAATTTATTCTCAATTGGGCGTTAGGCACTTTTTTATTGATTAAGTTGGATGAACGCTTATATCCAATTAATTTTAGTTTAAACATGTTTTAGACATTATTTCCGGTGTCGCCTAAGTTTTCTTATCGATTTAGAACACCGATCAAAAACTCAAATCAATTTTTAGAGCACCTCAAAACTCAAATACTATCGAAGGATGCCCTCTCAATCAAAATTAAATTTTATATAAAAAAAAAAAAAAAAAAAAAAAAAAAAAAGTAGAAAAAATCAACCCCTGTAGGCTTGGTTGAAAAAGGAAACAGTTAATTGAAAATAAGTACCAAGTGCTAACTTGAAAAGAACCCAGCTATGGGATGTGAAAGGTTCTCGTTGTCTACCGTCCATTTGTAAACAAACAGTGGATGTGATAGTTATGTCATTCTAGTTAGGCAAATGATATTTTCAGAAGAGATAATAGTAGTAAAAGATGGTGGCGCTCCCTTCTAGACATGGTCAACGTTAGGATGATCATTATTGATGTATACCCCCCGCCCCTTGTTTATAAAAACAGGTCCCATCTAGTAAAAAATGTTATTTTCAAAAAAAAAAAGTAATTATATCATCCTGCAATTAAACAATTAAATATTTATTATTATATAAAAATTTAATCCGATTATTTGCAATTTTTTGGTAACTGAAAATCTGACTTTAGTGTTAAAATAAAATAAAAAAGGCTAGTAACATCTTGGGTTCGCATTTCTGCAACAGTTACTAAATTTCTTAGCCTATTCACACGTATAGTTTATTAGTATAAAATTATCAGGTGTGCGAGATATTTTGTATATCCGGTGATTTTAGTGCGTACTTTAAAGTTAGCAATTTATTAAAAAAAATTAAATAAATAATAATTATAATTATTATTATTATAGTCAAACTTCATCCACCCGGAATCTGTGTGTCGCCCAAATGGGTTACGTTTTAATCAAATACTCCGTAATATGCAAATATTAATGACTGTTTAGCGCATAATACAAAGTGAACTGACAGCTACCGCTTTAATGGTGGGGGCGCATAAGAGTACGCATATAGTGGACTTAATGATACCCATCTTTAACTAATTTGCAGTTTAATTAATCAATAAAGAAAGTACGATTAGCAGATCACATCTTTTGCTTTTCATCGTCTTCCTCTATATTTACATTATTAAAATCCCAATCTTTGCTTTACATTATTTCTTTCCCACTTTAAATTTGAACCCTCCGCATTGGAAACTTCATACTAGCCTTTTTTCAGAGAATTAGCATATAAGGCATTTTTTTTCATGTTTTCATTCTTTCTACTGGTCCACCTCTCACAATCAACATGTTAACATCAAAAGTAATATCCATCTTTATCTGCCTTTTTTTTTTTTTTTTATTTTGGCTTAAATTAAAGTTTACTTACTATTAGTTGAAAAAAAAAATTAAGAATCTCAAGGAGAAAATTAAATATTAATAATTCCTATTAAAATCAAATGTGACTCAATTATGAAAGAAAAAAAAAATTAATTTAAATTTTTTTTTTTTTTTGAAATATTAATAATCACCCTCGAAATTATATTTTGACAATATATTCTTTATAGGGATCACAATATGTGAGAGACATGCACAGCGTCCTCTTTTTTTCTTATTAATATTATTTTCTCTTAGATGTATAGTATATAAATGTTCATTGCGATAATTTAAAAAATATATTTTGTTTTTTTACTATTGACCAAAATCTGTTTCACTAGTGAGATGGTCAAATCAAATGTCCATATTACTTTCTGATATTTTGAGAGCCCAAGGAAGCAGGGTAAAAAAAAAAAAGCTTATTCCAATTAATACACTAGTGAGATGAATGTCTCCTTAGCTGGATTCACTAATTAGAATAATCAACAGAGAGGATGTTTTATTGTTCAAGTTTGAATTTTCCGATTTTTAATGATAAATTTTTTTTAATAATTATAATTTAAAAAATATATTTTATATGCTTATTGGAATACACATATATTAACTCAATTTCAACAAGAAAAAAAAATCGTAAAATTTTGGCAATTTTTAACAAAAGTTTTAAGAAATTTTAAAAAAAATATTATATATATATATATATATATATATATATATATGAGGGTGTGAAAGGTGCACACTTGCTTACATAATTAGGTAAGCATGAGTGCTTTAAGCATTGTACTTTTTACTATCAATTTATTGGGGTACAATGTTTAAAACACTTATACATCGTCTAACTAATTATGTGAGCAAGTGTGCACACTCTATATATATATATATATAATGATTTTAGTAAATAAAATATATAAATATAAAATATATATAATGTATTTTTAAAATTTGTGAAAAATTATCAAAAAAATTATAACTTTTTAAATTTTTTTTTTTTTTTTCAGGGAAGAAGTACATGGGTGTTAGAACGTTGCATGTGTTGAAATTACACTACATAATTGAACTAACTTATTGCAAGAAAAAATAATGTTGCAACATAATTGAGTCCACAAACCCATCATGTAAATGCTCCATCTGGCTGGTTGTTGAGACACAAACAATATTTAATAAATATAGTACACCGTCCATCATAATGTTCTTGCCAGATCTAACAAGAGTAATATTTTCTCCGGCCAATTTATTTTAATTTTATTTGTTTTTTATATATAATTTTAAACTATTATTTTTAATACTATTCATATTATTTTATATCCGAATATTTAAAACATAATATTTATTTTGAAAACAAGAGATAATTAAGAATATTAAAATAGGACATTAGTTACCATGTTAAAAACAAGAGAGAAAATATAGACAAATCCATAATACGTAATATTGTAAGAAAATATATAATTTCTCTTTAATAAAAATATATTTTTTAGTTATGACATATGAAATTAGACAGAGAGAGTAATATTTGCAACTACCGGTAGTACTATGGCCACTTAAAAAAAATGGTTTACGAATTTTAAATTACTAAATCCATTCTCCTAAAATAATATAAATAAGTTTTACTAGTAAAATACTATTTCTTGCTAACTGAGACAAAATGATGAGTCACGTCTCATTCTTTTTTGGACAGAGGGAGTATATTTTTTAATATATCAAACACTAAAAAAAAAAAAAAAAAAAATCTTAAAATCGATTTCCGAAAAACATGCCTACGCGTGAATATTTGAAATAATTGTAGAATAAGGGCTAGTTGGCACTTATCATGTGCATGGCGCTTTCAGTTTCCGGTGTGAGTTGTCCAACCCACGGCATGGACCACTTATTTCATCTTATAATTTTTATAATATTTTAATTAACTATATAATTATAATGTTTTTATTTAAAAAAATAAATCAAATATTATTATATTTTGAAAAATATAAATTGAAATGAGTTGTTAATTATTATTAGTGCACTTATTTTTTTCTTTGTTTAAAATATTTTTCACTCTATAAATTCAAGTTATAAGAATAATTTTAACAATTAATTTGCAATCATCATACTTTATCTGTTCAAAAAAAAAAAAAAATGAGCTCAGGTACTATTTTTATAGTAATTTAATTTATCACTTTTAGTTTGTAATTATTTTCTTATATATTTTTATAGTACTATTATTTTCTTATATATTTTTATGTTAAGATATATATTTTTTGGAATATTTTTTTTTCATTACTAAATATTATTTTTTTCTTAACATGAACACATTTTTTTTTATATACAAATTAATTAGTAAGCTATAAAATGAAAAAAAAAAAACATATTGACTATTTTTTTTCAAATAAGTTGATAGTATAAGTTACGCTTAACTTATAATTTTTTTAAAATGAATAAAAACAATTAATTTTTAAATAATTAATTTTTAAAAATAAAATATAATCAACTTTAATAATCAAAAACAAATAGACTTTATTTTATAGAATTTCACACGTCTCGCTCATAAGTCATAATAGAATCCTTTACAATTTTTTAAACATCAAATTGTACATAAAAAATAATTGATTTCATAATATGCTACTCCCTCCGTATAATAAAAATTCTAACACTTGTCTTTTTTTAAAGTTTCATAAAAATTGTAACTTTTCTTTCTATAAAGTTTAATAATGTAAATTATATAAATTACTCTTAATTTATCAAATATGGTCCACAACTTCAACCATTATTTCAATAATTAAAACTATAATATTAATATTATACTCTGTTATTTCAATCACTATTCTCTTTTTTAAAATTATAATATTACTACTTCAATTACTATTTTTATTTTAAAATTATAATATTAAATAAAAAATTTAAACTCTATAAAAATCAAAATATTACTATTAAATTATGACGGATAGAGTAATTTAGAAAAAAAGATGCAACAAATAAAAACTGCAGTACCAGCAGACGGGGTGGGTCTTCTAGTCTAGAGACAGAATCAGCTTTTTTAACTCCGTCAATGTTATGCAAAGGTCGTCCCACCTCCCAAGGAGTATATATATAAAGCACATGCTTTAAAAATTTTGGTTTAATATTTTATTATAAATATAATAAAAATAGTATTTAATTAAGATTTAAATTCATTTATTTAATTTATCTTTTTAGTAATTATATTTTGATATTTATTAGCATATTTATTTATTTATTTATTTATAAGTTATATAATAAATAATTTAATTAATTTATAATTATATTTTATTTAAATTGCATAAATGATAATTACTTTACATATACTAACACATTTAGTTTCTCATTCTATAGTCTTCACATATTTTGATTCCCTCATTTTATAATTTTCTTTTGAATCATTTAGGACAAAGAAGCATATTAGTTGTGACACCCCCAAATCTGGGCATCCACACCCCGACTTGGGTTGCCAATTTATTATTAAATTCATGTCTTAGAAATACACAAGTCATAAGTGATATAGCTGAAAATACAAATAATTATTATACAACTCTCTCTACACATCTTATTCTTC
>JAUMHB010097021.1:0-30063 GCA_032359685.1 Pittosporum tobira
AATGAACGAGAGGTCCAGATAATACAGTTGCTTAGAGATTTTCGCTGCGTACCTCTCTAAAATAATAAATTTGTGAATAGTGTCTTATTTAATATCTCTAGTATGATATGATGCACTTTATTATAATATTTTTTACTTTATAATAAAGTTCTATGAGTTTTTATGTAAGTTATTATGTTATGTATAAATTGACAACCCAAGTCGGGATGTGGATATCCGAATTTTGGAGCGTCACACGTCACACATAATTATGTGAAGTCCATATATATTCCAAAGAATTATATTTATTAGGTAGATAATAAGACTATTCATCATTACACTTTGTATAATTTAATTTATTAATAAAAACTAAAATTAACTTAATGAGTCATGTCAAAAGACCTTTTTAACCCCTATTGGGTCATATAGCTGAACGTGAAGTTCGAGGGCAATTTTGTTCAAAAGATGACAAAAATGCAAAAAAAAAATATTAACTAACTTATTGAGTTTTTAGGTGCCTGTGCTTTTATCTGTACTAGGTCTTGCATCGGCTAGATGTAATTGTTTATTATTATATTATAATAATATAATTCATATTTATATTTTTGTGTTAACTTTATTTATAAATTATTAATTAAATAAATTTTGAATTTTTAAACTAACTGAATAAAATAATACAAAATTTCAATATATAACATTTGTTGTTAAACAAAAACATTTCTTATTAATTTTAAATAAATATATAATATCTTAGAGGGAAAAAATTGACTTGGCCTTGAACAATTAGAGCTTCAGAGAGATTTAACAATTTTTTCTTAACCACGCGATCTTCTAATTTTAAAAAATAATACAAAAGCATATTAAAATGAATCAAAATCTCCCTATCTGAATCAAAGAAATAGGCCAAATAGGACAAAAACTCTATAGTTAAATCAAATAAACATAAGAAATCAATTCAGAGTCCATAATGTACATGATTTTTTACTGTAATTTTTTTTAAAGTAATGTTAAAATAGTGGAAAAGATAAATAAGATTGTTACATTTAACTTCATAATTATTTTATTTATTAACTGTATTTAGCTCTAGTTGACTCGATGAGTTACTTGAAATAATTATTTTTTGCCCTTACTGTGTTATAGAGCTTAATGTTGAGTTGAATGATAATTTTGTCCAAAAGTGATGAAAGTGTAAATAAAAAATATGGATCGACTCATTGAATTTTGAAATACATACTCTTTTCGTTATAAACAGGCTGACTAAAATACCTAAAATTCACAAATAAAGAAAAATTATTTTTGATGAGAGAGAAAGATTTTGAGCCACAAGAAGAGTATTATCATAAAATTAATTTTCTTTAAATACATCATCGCATACTTTTATTTATATATGTGTCTGTATTATTTAGTTTGGGACAAAAAATAGTACTCAATGTAATTCTCTTTGGGACAGAGAGTGTATAATTTTTATGCTATATTTATTTTTAAATCATATTTTATTTTGTTAACTAACTAAAATTGAATTATAATCCAACATTGCCAAGGTTAGATACAATTCTTATATTATAATTACAAAATTAAAATTTGTAAATTTGTGTGGATTTTTAAATAAATTATTAATTAAATAATTTGGAATTTTAACGCTAATTAAGTATATTAATTTAATTTTTTAAGATATAACTGAATCAAATAAACATATGAAATGCATCAAAATTTTAGAATATGCATGCTTTAAGGGCTATATGTTATCAAATTATAATTAATACTAAATAATGGGGAAGATAATTAGATGGTTACATTTATATTGTAATTGTTTTATTTATGATATATATTTAAAACTTGAGTTGACTCACCGTGTTAAATGAAAAAGGTCGTTTAACTCTCATTGAGTCGTAGATTCAAATGTTGAGTTGAAGGTCAATTATGTTCAAAAGTGATGAAAGCAAACAAAAAAAGAAATTAACTCGACGAGTTTTTAGCTGTTTGTGTATATATATATATATATATATATATTTGGGACAAAAAAATTCAAAAAAACACAATGATACCACTAATAGACTAATTTAAGAATATGAATGGTACAATGGCTTAGATGATAAAAATATTATACTAAAATTAAAAGTATTAAATTATCTTCCAACGTCCATTAATATTTTTGTTTATGATAAATAAATATGAGTATAATATTTTCCGGTAACGATCCAGCTCTAGTATGGACAACAGACCCAAGACCCGTTTAACGGGAAGTCTCTTATCCACTCCTTCCGTTCTCACCCAAACCATACGTTAGCCATGAACAGCCTAATAGCGAGCTTCGCTGCCACAATTTCCCCAAACTCCACCCAAATACCCGTGCGACGACATCGTTTCCGGTCAGTCGTCTTTCGTCCCTCTCCAAATGACAGACCTCCGAGAAGAATCGTTTGCATGGCGGTGCGTTTCAATTTCTTCTTAAACCCGAACTGTTTAATAATTCTGATGCATTTACGATTGTTTATGTGTTTTGTAATTTGAATAATTGAAGTTTGTTTGGTGGAATTATAGGAGCCTTATCTTATCACTAAACTCGAGTCTGCTGAGAAAACTTGGAAAGATTTATCTGTAAGTTTTCTTCTGATTATTTTCTTATCAATAATTGTTGTAATTTGCGTATTCTCTTTAAAAGTAATTTATGTTGATAAATAAAACCTTCGACTGGAATAGGTCTTTTTTATTTAAGTAGTTGGGTAGGCTAAATGGACAACTTAATTAGTGGGAAAATTGTAGTACTCCCTCCATTGCAACAAAAAAAAAAGGAGATATTTTTTTTTTGAATTTTAGGTGTCAATTCGTGAAATCCTAAAATTTAAAATTGATGTAATTAATTGCAGGATTGATAATAACAAATAGTTAAATGAGTAAAATGTTTTTGATAGTTTACAAAATTCATATTTTTAATGACTAAAATTTGATGAATTCATGTGGATTTGAAACTTATGATTTGAAGGTTTAACTTTAGAATTTCGAAAACAATATATTTTGTTGGAATGGAGGGATTATTATTTTGCTTGTGGCCAAAGAGAATGTTTATAAAGCTGTGTTACTATTAGGAAAAAGAAGGGCTAGCCTTAGATAGGGGTTTTAGTGGTGAGGTGACGAGTCAGGGTGAGGTCAACAGTCAGGTTTAAGGATTGTATGAAGTGTCTATATATGTGCGCATAATTATCTAAAGTAATAATATAAGGAAAAAGAGAAGAGAGGAAGCAGGATAAGAAAATAGTAGTGTCTCAGTAAGGCCTTCTTGCAATCTCATTGAGGCCTTCTAGGAGTCTCACCATTGAAAGAAAGCAAAAAAAAAAAAAAAAAAGAAGTGGAAGCTTTAATACTCAACTCTATTCTGATTCCAAAAAAAGTGGAAGATAAAATCTTCTTTACCTTAGAGCAGGACTTCCTAATTAATGAATAATTGACCAGTACAGGCTAATTAGACACAAAATCAAACAGGTAATAGTCTAGAAACTAAAATAGTTACACAAGTACCAATATAACTGTGCCACAAAATTAGCAAATTGCACTGACACATAATTACCTAAACAAATCAAAGAAGAACAGTTCCAATTTCTTTCTGCCATACTAGTAAGTCACTTTCCAAAAATCCATGTTTCTCTGAATGTACTTTCTGTTGACCTTAGTGATGGAATGCACCATTTTTGGATTTTCCGAGCCTTCCAAATTAAGAGCTTATTTTGATAGTTAATCTATCAAATCTTAGGATATTCAAATTGTGGACTCATGTTTGTGAAAGACAGGGTAGGGTCAGCACTTCCTAAACAAATACCGTAGAATAGGTAGAGAAGGTTAGTAAAATAGATTGGGTACCTGCCAAATGACTTGTCCTGATGGTTAAACATGAGAACTTACTCAGCCGCTCAGGGTGCCACATGGTATTGATATAGTGGCCATGAACTGATGAAATATCCTCTATCCAGGGTTTATGTAGATCTGGTTCCCAAATTTTTCCTTACATACACAAAATTATCTTCAAACTTGCATACTACTTACTAGTCATCATTTTTGTGGTCATATCTTAGAACAATGAAGAAACACATGTTTATAAAGATGTGGGTGTTGAGCATTCTGTAGCTTACTGCCTTACTCCGCTATCCTTGTCAGAACTTCCATAGACTTGTAAGTAATCTGAATGACTTGTTTCGAATTTTATAGACCTTATCATTCTCTCATGTTCAATTAGGCCCTATTTTGGAAGCCTTTGTAGTGGCAAGTGCAAACGAGTCGAGCCGAGTATTCAATGCTTGCAAGCCTTAACGAATCATGCTTCGCTTTTTAAGCTAAACGAGCTTCCTGTTGTACTCGAGGTCTGCTTGTTTAGCTAAATAGGCCAGTCCGAATGAGCAAGCCTGGGTTGATTGTGAACTGCTCAGCTCATTTGCATTTCTAGCAATGATGAATATATGAACAAGTAGTTTTGTTGGGTAATAATGCGCGATGGTGATGCATATCATTTTTAGAGTAAACATAGAACTAACTTGCTCTTTCAGTGTTCAGGCCAAATAATTCAGATCTAGGTGGCCTCTATTGAAAATAAAAAAGAAAAGGATCTCAATAAAAGGTTTAAATAGTCCATTATCAGAGGGGTAGTTCATGGAATTCTTTGTATGATACCTGCTGATTGACAATATCAAATGTAGGTTAAGCTGGCTGAACCAGATATAGTCACAAATCCAGGTGAATACCAAAAGCTGGTGCAGTCCATGGCAGAGCTTGATGAGGTACCAGTCTTTTATTTTTATATTTTATTTTTTTGGTACTAATAGTTTCCTTGTCTATAAATTTATTGTGTATTGTTTGACTAGTAGGTTGTAGTAACGTACAAGAGATTCAAGAATTGCCAGACACAACTAGAAGAAGCCAGAGGTTTTTCTTCCTCATAACTGCTTCTTTTTTCCGTTGCTAAAACATGAAGTTTTATTTTGTTCTGTATATTGTACACTAGCTTCTTCTCTATGATGTCAGCTTTGGCAAAAGAGGAAGTCAGTGATGGAGATATGGCTGAGATGATTTCTTCTGAGATCGAAACCTTGTCCAATCAATTGAAAGAGCTTGAGGAGAACCTCAAGGTTTCATTTCTAATCTCTAATTTTGAAATAATAATTTTTTCTTTCCTGGCTAGCTCTTTCAGCTATGGCTCCACTATATAGTAGCTTATTCCAAAATAAAATAAAATTCAAAAAACTTTCTCTGTATTACCTTTTTGCTGCATTAGTTTCTGATATCTGTTTTACTTTCTTGTCCTTTGCGAATAGCAATTGCTGATTCCAACTGATCCTCTTGATGCAAGAAATATCTTGCTCGAAGGTATATTCTCTCCCTTTGTTTTGTAGATGGCACTTTTCATTACGGGCTCACTACTTTAAATGTTTCAATTTCCAATTGGATCCATCGGACATATCTACATGAAATCTGTGGACAGTTAGTTACCTCAATCTACTTTACTAATTTTCTTTACTTAAATTAAATAAAAACATAAGGAAATACTGGACGTTTGAGAAGATGGTAGTGAATGAATTAAATGAATATCAAAGATCTTTTGTAAAATTCAGATCCAAAATGATGACAGTGAACATGGAAAGTTTATAGCATAATACTTCATGTAGGGCACTTTCCCTGGGACCTAAAAACCTTTTGTTGCCCTGTGTGAATGGTTCTTGTTTTAGGCTTTCAAAGAACATAAGATGATATCACAAGACAGATTTATAAAATTCAGAATGAAAAATATATTTACAAAACTTATTTTCTACAATTTCTCCAGGAATAGAATGGATTGGTAACAGATTTATTTTTATTTTGCAGTGAGGGCTGGTACTGGTGGTGATGAAGCTGGAATATGGGCTGGTGATCTTGTAGGTACATGCTTCTTTAGTCTTTCCGACTGCGTGATTTATCCTTGTAAACATGAAATCACTTTAAGCTTTTAGAAACCACCACTACTATTCCTTTTCGGTAGTAACTTCTGAATGTCCTTTAGGTACGCATGTATCAACGGTACAGTGAACGGAACTCATTGAGGTACTCTCCGTTATCGTGCTCTGAGGTATGTATGTTTCCGAATTTATATTTCACATGCTACTCAGTCTGCAACTTGCTAAGTCTAGCCGCACTTTAAGGCTGAAAAAGGAGGATTCAAGACTTACGTGATGGAAATAAAAGGAAAACGTGTATATAGCAAGTTAAAGTACGAGTCTGGTGTCCATCGGGTTCAACGTGTTCCTCAGACAGAAGCCCAGGGCCGTGTTCATACCTCTACTGCAACTGTGGCTATCATGCCAGAGGTAAGTTTGTTCCATGCACTAGTCAAATATTTTATCAATTGGTTTTGCTCAACTATTTTTCTGACATTGACTAATGTAGTCAAATATTTTGTCTATTTGGATGTTTCGATTCACTGGTTTTTTGGGCTATCTGTGGTTTCAGGTTGATGAAGTTGAGGTGGAAATTGATCCAAAGGATATTGAACTTACAACTACGAGGTCTGGTGGTGCTGGAGGTATACAATGATGAGATAAAAATGTCCCTGATTTCAGAAAATTACTATTGTAGGTCATTTTCTAACACATTCTCTCTCGTGCAACGACACTATATATATATATACAGGGCAGAATGTCAACAAGGTGGAGACAGCTGTAGATCTTGTCCATAAACCGACGGGAATAAGAATCTTTTGCACGGAAGAAAGGACTCAGCTTAAAAACAAGAACCGTGCCATGCAGTTATTAAGAGCTAAATTGTGAGCAACTTCTATAGATTAATGAACTAGTTTTTCTTTTTCCTCTGGATAAGGTTAACAAAACTTGTGCTTTGTTTAGTTGGCTGAATCTAGAATTTTCAATACTAAACTTTAAAGAATTAAAATAAGTTTTTGCAAAAAAGTTTGGAACTTTGAAAGATTATTCTTTTATGTTTCCATTACAAACACTCTTTGAAGTTTTTCATTTTTTCTGTACTTGTTTTTTATGTTTGGTGACCTTTGTGGCAGATATGAGATCAAATTAAGAGAGCAGCAAAATGCCATACGGAACAAAAGAAAGTCACAGGTTTGATACTTCTGCTTATGGGATAAGCAAAATATGCTTGATGAAGTTGCAAAATATGTTGGCAAACAGATCTCACACTGCATTTCAATCTCTGTACTACCTGAATTAGTGAAGAATTTCACGAAGTTCTATCTTTAATTCCTTTCCAAAGCAGTCACTCTTATTTATACTCCCTCACCTCTAACTAGTTTAATTGACATTGTTCACTTGATACCATAGTTTAAAGGGAAAGAGTACTTGATATAGACTTTGATATTTGCTTCAACTCTCTTCCTTAGACTTTTCGAACACAAGGTAATATGTTCAAAATGCCATTTGATGCATTGACATGTGTAAGAGGGTCATTTTATTTGGGACATCTCAGGATGGAAGGGATATTATTACATCAGACAGATAGTACTAGCACCATCATTTGGAAATTAGAGCCCCAACTTTAATATAAATTCTCAATCATTTATTATTATTATTTTTTAAGTTTTACTCCTTGAAGTTTAGTATTGAAAATACCCTTGAAATTTTACACTGAAGCTTATATATACTGCAATCCTTAGTATTTGGAAAAAAGTCAACCCTTACACATTTATACTTGCTGTTAAATGGCTTATTTCAACTTGTGGATCAAGTAAATGAGAAGCATTAATACTTGTCGTGACACGATTCATCAATAATTTGTACAATATTTACTAATGTAAGTTGTAGTAATGCCAGCCCTTGCAAAAAAATATTGATACTTTGTTAGGAACTTAGGATTCTAAAAATCATTGAATGTTGGAAAAAGGGATTCAAGTTCTGTTTTAGATGGGATCATCCAAGTAAGAACAGTGAATTAAAACTTTTGATGCCTTATTAATTCCATACTTTTAATGCCTTATTAATTCCATTCTGTATATAGCCTCCAATACATGACATGCAGCCTCAAAGTATTTCCCTGTCCCTTGCATTTTTATTGTGTTTCCAAACTTGCAGGTTGGTAGTGGTGCTCGTGCAGAAAAGATCCGGACGTATAATTACAAAGTAATTCATATTACTTCAACCATCTAAAAGCTTACTTACAGAGGACCCCAACAAATATTGTACCTGTCCCTCTTGTTTTGGTGAAAAATATGCGGGCGAAAAATTTAATTAGCTTTCTTTACCTATTTTTGTAGGACAATAGGGTTACTGATCACAGGCTGAAAATGAATTTTGAGCTCACTTCGTTTCTTGACGGTGACATTGAGACAGCAGTTCAGGTACGTTTTCCTTGTGTATTTTTCCTGCAACATCAGACTTTCTATTCATACTTTCTCTTGCTTAAAATCCTCCTTGTACTGAACTTTTTATTAGGTTTCTCTTTTATATTCTTTTGAGATTCCAATATTCTGGAATACAATTCCTGCCATCATAATAATATTTTATTGTATTTTATTATTATTATTTTGGCAGTCTTGTGCTACCATGGAACAGAAGTTACTATTGGAAGAGCTTGCTGAATCTGTAGGCGCTCCTGCTAGTTAATATCCATATCCATTGCCTTGATCATTAGGGCGTTCGATACATAAATTGGGCTTCTTCACACTGAATGTTTGACCATAAAACTACTAAATCGCCCTGATAATTTCCTCTAGCATCTATGCAATCTGTACGCTCATGGTGATTATATTCCATGCAAAAGGTGTATTCACTGTGTGAAGATGTGAATACCATTGGATTTCTGTATGTAATGACTAATGAGATATGTCATAACCTGTACTAATGTATTTTTTTTCCGGATATTCTTAGTTCGAGAAGTACAGTTATTATAAAATAGGGACGGGAGAATCAATTAGAAACCCAAATTTGAAGACATTTCTGGTGTTCTACAAGAATTACAAAGGCAAGAACGAAAATGAAAATAGAGGGGAGAAAAGTCTAAAAGACCCCACGGACATAATACTTGATAAAGACAAACTTAAATCCACCTTAAGTAGCTAGGCTGAGAGCAGGGCTGTCCTCCGGTCAAGCAAACAAGTATATAACCATGAATTATTAAGGAATAAACAGCACCAAAAGTCAACACATTATATACGATGTGTTGATAATAATCCAATATGCTAAAACAATTAGGTGAAACAAAAATATATACAGTGAGTGACTATTTGAAAGAGAGCGCTAAACCAACCTCCAAGGGAGACATGATGTACTATATAAATAAGAACACCAATAACAGGAGCATCATATATGATTCTGTTAGAAGCTTCGCCCTATGTTGATTTCAAAAATTTAAGCAAAAGCTACAACTGATATAGACTAAGATAGTGGGCCATGTGAAAGACATTGACCAATTAATTCTTTATAACGTACTCTATTTTTATTTTTTTTTTGACAAATAAGCCAAAAAAAAAAAATAGTTAGAGCCAACTACGGTAAGCACCTTCTGACCTGACAGAAATATTTTGAAGCTAACTGACAGAAACCTATCAAATATCTTTGAAAAGATCTAAACTAACTGAGGTTTCCAGCTCCATGCTCCTGTCAATCACCATATGTATATCTTCATGACCGTCTTTGAGAAACTAAGAATTACTCAATTTTACAGGCTACAGCAGTGTTTGCCAGTATATATCCTCAGTTCTAACACCCAGTTCCCCGAGCTCCACTTTCCCTTGATATAGGTCCAGTAGTTGAGAAACTTGTTCCTCATACTTCGTCACATAATTGCCCAAGAACAGCTCATCAGACAGGTTGAGATAACCAAGCATATGTACATCTTTCTTTAACAAGCCCTTCACCTGCAGAAATCTGACAACCAAACACCTTGGAATGATCCTCCCTTGCAAACTGTAGCAAAGAACCAACGGATGCATTGCAATAGCAGTAGACTCAACACCCATCTTATTCACAAGGAAACCCATCCCATTGTCAATCTTCATCTCAGATAAACAGAAAAAGATAGGGTTCTTTCTTAAAGCCAAACCAATTTCATGGTCAGACCATCCCCACCTCTTAAAGATTTCAAATTTATGCTGCCACGTTGACTTACTCATGTTAATAGTTGCAGCCAGTGCTTGAACAAATGCCCATTTTGAAGGGTCAAATCCCATATTGACGAACTCCACTTTTGCACCAAACTGGTCCATCTTTAGTCTCAGTACGTTTGGATATGAACTTACTAAAGTCACAATTATGGACTGACGTGCTCCTAGTCCTCTTAAGAGTGCAATATTCGGTATCTTTGCACATCTACTGTTGGAATCCGCCAACAACGCCTTAAAACAGCAGGGATTTCGGTGTCTTGTAAACCTATGCTCTTGCGAAAATCACAGATTGGGACCATTCGTTTTTCTATGCTAATATTCAAGAATTGTGGGCCCAAACAGAGAAACTCTGGAAGTTCAGAGTTTGACAAACCTATAGAATGGTAGAACTCAATTTTGGGCACAAGGGTTTTCCTTGGTTCGGTCAACAGCAATTTGGGGAATTTGGTGATAAGTTTGGAGATGTGGGCATTTTCAATTCCATGGTTCCTAAGGAGGGCTAGAACAGAGTCTGGGCCTTCTGAAGTTTCAAAATTGACCTTCTTGGAAGCAGACAAAGCAGTTGCCGTGGATAGCCCACATGAGGCCATGAGGTAAGACACTGTAAATGAGTGTTTTTGTTGTCGCTTATCATGTTCATGTGCAACGAATCGTATTGATTTTGCTTCAGATGAAAAACATTTGATGGGCAATACTAGCTCAAAAATAGGTGAAATTCTCTAATTTAGAGCAAATACATTATAAACTAATGATCTTTGCTTGTAGCAAAAAGCATACATTTTGATTTATGGAGTAAAACTTGCTACTTTTTCTATACTTGCAAAGCAGGAATAGAAGAACTCACCAATCATCGAGAAGAAGCAGCGCTCCGTTGCTTTGCCTGTAAATAAATCGAGAACGGGAACGCAGAGCTGGCAGGTTTTTGATTGGTAAGTGTTTCAGATTTGATGGACAACGAGGAGGTAGCGAGCTCAATTGATGCCACGTTAACGCTCTTCCGCATCCCTTGTCATTGTCCGTATCATTTCGCACCAAGTCGTCAATATTTAAAAAAAAAAAAAAAATTTACAACTTTAGTTGTAATTTTATAATTTTAAATTGTATTTGTAATTTTTTTTCTTCTTATTCTCAAATAAAAATAAATATAATTACTGTACAATACCCTCCTCTGCCTTTTGTTAATTATAGAATCAAACACTTACGATTGTTTGAGAACCTGGACAAAAAAGAAGAGTGAAAATATTAGACAAGAAAGGAATAAAAAATTATGTAAAAGAGATCTAGTATTGTTTACGAGTGTAACATAAAATAATTTTAGTACTCTTAATTTTTTTTTAAAAAGAAATATTCTTCTTTTATGAAATATTTCCAACTTCGGAAAACAAAATTAGGAAAGTGGAGTGCTTAGTTTTATGTCCATTTCATTTCTCTCCGTCAAAAAAGTGAGAATTTATTAACTTTATTGAAGAGATCAGAAACAAAACTCACATGACTTGGTGAGCTTGGATGATGAAACAATCATCAATCAATCCCTTTCATGGCCGTTTCTTTTAGCAAGACACTAATTTAGAAACAAGTACATGTCAAAAATGGTTGCAATTAGAGTAAAAAGAAGAATTGAATGCATCCAGTGGTCAAAAGCAGTAGTGGGTTCACACACACACACACACATATATATATATATATATATATATTTGCCTTGAAGTTAGATAAATGCATTGAATTTTAAATTGAACACCACACAATGTAAAACCACCAGTAAAATCACAAAAACAAATGTACAATATGTAGACTGCAAAGAATCAGGCCAAGTTGAATTCAGCATGAGCTATAATTGTCATTCGATGCAGGCCAATATTGCGGGACATGTTAAAGTTCAAAGCCAGCCAAGGAACACATCATACAACCTTGATTACCAGATAGATCTTGCAGCAACTCCTCCAGAAAAGGAGGCATGGTTTTAAGAAAACAAAAATAAATAAACTCATTCGTGCAATTTAGAAGGACAATATGTTCCTTAAATTAAAGAAAATAACATGGAAGGATAACGCTCGTTAATATGAACGGGAAGAATTTGATAGGGCAATTGCCCCATGTTGAGATACTTCAAAACATAATCCAAGAAAATCACATTCTATCTCCCTAAATTCCTAATATAGAAAACTACAGCAAACATAACAGGGACCAGAGTCAATAAGGAGTCATACTATCAGGTTTATCCTTACAAAGGTAAAAATGAGTCTCCAGCTCCATGTTCTTGACAGTATCTTCACAATGTGCAGGTGGTTCTACATTGTAATTTCAGATGGGGGCAAGTTTTGGAACAATTCAGCGAGCTGAGTTAAAGGTTATTGAATGATCTTCTTTAAGGAACAGAGAATTACTCAATTTCACATGTTACATCAGTGTGGGCCATTTTATCTCCTCAGTTCTAACACCCAGTTCTAGGAGATCCACTTTCCCTTGATATAGATCAAGTACTTGAGGAACTTGTTCCTCATACTTTGTCACAAATTTGAGCAAGAACAGCTTCTCAGTCAGTTTGATAAAATGATTCATATGTATATCTTTCATGAGCAAGCCCTTCACCTGCAAAAATCTGACAACCAAACACCTTGGAATGATCCTCTTTTCCAAATTGTAGTTAAGAGCAGTGGGATATCTTGCAAGAGAGGCAGACTCGACACCCATCTTATTCACAAGGAAATCCATCCCATTCTCAATTTTCGTCTCAGATAAACAGAAACACATAGGGTTCTTTTTGAAAGCAGAATCAATTTCATGGTCAGACCATCCCCACCTCTTAAATATTTGAACCTTGTGATGCCACGTTGATTTACTCATCCTAGCACGTGCAGCAAGTGCTCGAACAAATGCTGGTTTTGAAGGATTGAATCCCATACTAACCATCTCATTCACTTTTGCATCAAACTGCTCCGTCTTTAGACTCAATAAGTTGGGATGTGAACTTAACAAAGACACAATTATGGATTGAGGTGCTCCAAGTCCTCTCAAGAGTGTGATATTGGGAATAAGTTTTCTTTGCACAGCAAAGTCTTCAATCCACCAACAGCGCCTCAAAACAGCAGCAGCTTTAGTGTCATTGCCAACTATACTCTTGAGAAAATCACAAATTGGGACAAGCCCGTTTTCTATACTGCATCGTAATATATAAGGGCGGGAACTGAGGAACTTTGGCAGCTCAGAGTTTGATAGACCTATAGAATGAAAGAACTCAAATTTGGGCATTAGTGTTTTTGCAGGGTTGGATAATAGCAATTTGGGAAATTTGGTGACAAGTTTGCAGATGTGGGCACTTTCAAATCCATGGTCTCTAAGGAGGGATATAACTGAGTCTGGTATTTCTGGAGTTTTCAAACACAGACGCTCAGATGCAGATATAGCAGTTTGGGGGATAACCCACATGACTCTATGAGGTAAGACACTGTAAATGAGTATTGATCTGCTAGGGTTTTTATTGATTGTGTTTCAGATGAGAAATGTCTGATGGGATATCCTAATATTCTAGACTTTTGAACGAAAGCCAGCTCGAAAATAGGTGAAATTCTTGAATGTAGAGCAAATCCATAAGAAAGTAAAGATCTTTGCTTGCAGCAAAAAACATACATTGTGTGTGATTAATGGAGTACAGCAGAATTGTAATTTAAATAAAGATTGCTACTTTGATTGATACTCGCAATAAGTAGCAAGAGAACTCACCAATCTTGAGAAGCAGCACCGTCGCTTCGCCTGTAAATCATAGCCCCCAGTTACGCTATCCATATAATATGAAAGCGAAAAATGGAAACTTAAGGTTTTAGATTTTGAGTTTGAAAAGGAGGGAGGAGTTTTCCCCAATTCCTACCAATCGAATCCCCTTCTGCTAATTATAAAAGTACACATGTTTTTGCGAATTTGGGTACGTCAGTTTAATTAATTGTTTAAAAATATTATAATATTTTATTGTATTAAAATATTTTTTTAATTATAAAATATGCTGTATAAAAGAGAAGAGTAATTATATAAATAGTTTAGAGTTATATTATGAAGATTCAAGTGCATTTCAAACTTTGACCGAAAATAAGTTTTACATCTTAAATTTTTTAAATTTAAAAAATTATACCAAATTTTCAATTTAGTAATTAAATGCACCACAAGTTCAATTTTCAGTCATATTGCTGTCGGATTTCCTTTCAAGCGTGTGGAACTGAAGGTATAATGGGAGCAAAAGTTCATTACTTTAGAAAGATTAGATCATATATCATAGATTCACTTATAAATATACCTATTGAACTCTTATTCTTCATTGTTCTTTGATACTTGTAAAATGGATGGAAGAAAAACGATGGAATTGAGAAGAACAATAAAGGAAAAATACAAAGAAGCTAGACAAAGCTCTTGAGTATCCGAATTCAACTGTAAGTGTGACAATCTTGTGCAAAAATGTTGTTGGAAAACAAACAATGCTGAAAAAATATTTATTGGATGCCCAGATTAAAGTATAAATAAGCTTTCATCTATGTCCTTTTATTTATAATCTTTGTTATTCTTTATCTATTTCAATTTTATAGGAAGAACATATAGTAAGCGTTAGTAGGTACAATTTTTTTGAGTTCATTGATACTCCTTTGTGCGATCGAGTTGTTGATGTGATTTCTTGATTAATCTGAAATTTGAAAGCTCAAGATACAATATTTGAAGTAATGAATGATGCATTAAGAGCAAAAACTAAAGTTTTGAAGTTAAATAATGAAGCTTTGTTAAAAAAAGATAAAGATTTGTTGAAATTAGTGGTGAAAAATGTTAGGATAATATGTGAATTACAAAAGAAAAAATATTTTCAAAAGCGGGCATGTATTGTATTGGTAATTAGTGTCTTAATGTATTGTTTAAATGTTAATTAGGAGTCAATATAATTTGTATTTTGATGCTCTGTTCTAAGTACTTTGTTTTGTAATGTATGTTTCATTTGGAACATGCAAAAGAATGGTTCAATATAATTGACATTTTAATGCTCTGTTTTGTAATGTATGTTTCATTTGAAGGGAATAGGAAAACTCTATTTAGTGCTCTGTTTACAAATTGCACCTCAAACTTTGGTTTATGGTAGATCTTTAGTTCTTACACGAGTGTAAAATATTTTGAGAAGAGAGACTTTTATGTGTTACCTAAAATGCCATTTGAATTGATGACATTATTGAAAATCCGATAGAAATTTGATCGGAGACTGAACTTGGGTGCATTTAATTGTTAATTTGAAAGTTTGGTATGATTTTTTGAATTTTAAAAATTTGAGGTACAAAACTTATTTTCGATAAAAGTTTAGGGTGCAATTTATACTTCTATTTATTATGAATTATATCTTAAATTATTACAAAATGTATAAAAAATTCATAATTTAATTTTTTAAATTTTACATAAATTATTTATATACGTTAGTTTATTTTAATACTTTATTCGTCCCAAAAAAGAAGATTAAAGATATGATTTTGTTAATAATGAAAGACCAAACACATAAATTAAACAAAATATGTGGTATATATTTAAAAAATAAGAGTTTTATATAGAAAAACAAATTTTATGTGGTATAAAATAATTATCTCACATAATGAAGATTGACCCAAAGTAAGGTTAAGACGCTTGCCTAAACTCAAATTAGGGCATTAGAACACAGAAAAAAGCGGCCCAGCTCCCTAGTTCTGGCTCGGACACACTTGATGTTGCTCGAACTAAACTTTCGTGTGATCACATCAGATGATTGGGCTAGGTTTTCCAATCTGATCGCTCACATGATCTTACCATGGACTGTCGGTCTGATGAAAATTACACTCTAACAATAAATTCATATCCGCTACATTATCAATTATCTTATTAGAGACAGATCAACACACATGAAAGTTATAGTCCAACAAACCTAATGGCGCAAACTACTAGGGCTCCACTGCCTTGTATACAAGTTCTAGAAGGATCCTTAGACTTGTGCTCCAAGTGAGATTACTATAAAACCATTTTTTTGTTGTTGTATGTCAGGTACGTCATACACATACATTCTCATATTCTTAATCATTGACTTACGCATTGGAGAGAGAAAGTTAGGCCATAATTTCAAGTTAGCTGTTTAAGAATACTAATTCAATCCAACAAAACATTCTAATTCAATCCAACAAAGCACAAAAACAATTAGGCCATTAATGGAAAATGAGCATCAACACATCTTAAAAGTAATTTTTTTTTTAATTTATTTATATTAAATAATTTAATTTTTTTTTTAAATGGAGAAAATATGCAACTTGAATTAACATTTTTTTTTTTGGTACATGAGAAATTACAAAACAACTACTTCAGCCGAATCCACTCCACAACAAGGGAGTCGGCCAACAAAAAATTACGTACACCACTCGGGGGCTATCCAGTTGAATTACCGTTTCACTTTCCTGTAACATCGTTGTTTCAAATTAGCCACACACTCACTGACCAGTTGTTCAAATTTGTAGCCTCCACGTGTTTATTTGTAATCTTCATCGCCTCCAAACTCACCAACTCCCCCATCCCCCAAATGACAACTTTTGTTCGGCCTCTTTTATTTAACGTATGTCCCCGCTCTATTCTGAAACGACTACTCTCTTCTTCTTCAATCCGTCATTTCCAATCTCATCGCCCCAAGACAGCAAGAAATCAAACGTACCCATTTCATTCTGCTCCAGGATTTTCACTTAAAAGGATCATCTCTTCGATGGCAGACGATCATTCAACATCTTCTTCTTCTTCAAAGACCCACAAGCACACCAATCGTTTAGCTTCGGAGCACAGTCCATACCTTCTTCAACATGCCCATAACCCGGTATGTGACATAGCATCACTTTTAGTTGATTTCTTGAATTTCATTTCCAGGGTTCTCTGTTTGTGTGATGAGATAAAGGTTGTAAATTGAATTCAAACTTTGAGTTCCTTTTTAATACTCTCTCAATTCCAAAATTAGAAACACACTGACTTCACCAGTCAATCTTCGAAATGCTCAAATTCTAAAATTAAAATTAAAATTGATATAGATATATTTTATACTTCTTTGCAATATCTTTAGCTATTGTTGAATCTTTTTTTTTTCAGTATATTTAAGTTTAGTTGTCGTCATTGATAAAGAAAGAATCTGGTGTGAAAATGTACGTGGTATTTCATAGTTGCCTATTAATGGAAGTCCTGATTAGAATGGTTTTTGGTGGCTTTCTTAAAATTGAAAACAAACATAGCCCAAGGTAGCAAGTTTTGAATGTCCAAAAAAGAAAAAGAAAGAGGAAACAAGTTGGAACTGATTAGTGAAACTTACCCCCTCCCTTCTCCTGTGTTGATTCAGTTGTGTAACCATTATTGTACAGCACCGTTTTATTATTTTTATATTCTTTTTAAAATCCGAAGGTCAATTGGTATCCATGGGGGGAGGAGGCCTTTAAAGAAGCTCGTAAGAGAGATGTGCCCATTTTCTTATCAAGTAAGATCTTTACTTTTTATTTCATTATGACAAGAATTTTCTCAATAAAAAGAGACTGTTATATGATGGCTTGTTAATACTTGGCAATGGATGTTGGGTTGTTACTGCTTGAAGTTGGATATAGCACCTGCCACTGGTGAGGTTTCTGGAAATAAGTTGTTATTTTTGGTAAGCCAATTATACAAAGTGCTGGAAACTGATAGTTTGCTGTAAAACAACTGATAAGGTGTCATGTGATGGAGGTGGAGTCTTTTGAAGATGAAGGAATTGCCAAATTGCTTAATGATTGGTTTGTCAGTATTAAGGTAAGGATTTTCACTTGTAATCCTAGGTAGATAAACTGAAACCGTTGAGGAATGCTTTTGACCTTTTCAACCTGTATGATTTTCAACATGTATTTATCAACAGGTGGATCGAGAAGAAAGACCAGATGTAGATAAGGTAAGCGTACAGCTTACTCTTTAATTTAACTATTGGTATACACAAAAACACAATACGCATACGCACACGTATGGTCCCCTGCTGATAGCTTTCTTCATTTCAGGTATACATGACGTACGTGCAGGCATTATATGGAGGTGGAGGGTGGCCTCTAAGTGCATTCCTTTCACCCGATCTGAAGCCTTTGATGGGTGGGACTTACTTCCCTCCAGATGACAAGTATGGAAGGCCAGGGTTTAGAACTGTACTTAGGTGAATAATTGCAGTCACTTTACTGCTCTGAATGATTTATCAATTCTATTATACTTCTTCTTATGCACATTTTGATTTCAGAAAGGTAAAAGAAGCTTGGGATAATAATAGGAACGTGCTTGTTCAGAGTGGGGCCTTTGCCATCGAACAATTGTCAGAAGCAATGTCCGCGAAGGCCCAGTCCAGTAAATTATCAGAGGGGAATTTACAAAGTGCTTTACGCAAGTGTGCAAAGCAAGTATGCATTTGCGAAGACTTTTGTCTTTGGATATGTATTGTTGTCAAGATTGAGGGAGACCTTTATAAAAACTTGTTTCATGGTTGCATGAAATTATGGAAAGTACCAGAATCTAATGAAATTGAGAAACTGTAGCAGTATTTAGTAAAACACAAAAAATATGTCTCCTTTGAGTTTTATATCTTGCCTGTCTCTCTATCTTCCCTCTTATCTCTTTCTAGTTATGTTCTTTTGAAGATTTTTAGCATTTTCATTTTGTAGCTCGTTTCAAGCTATGATTCAGAATATGGGGGTTTCAGTTCTTCTCCAAAGTTCCCTCGACCAGTTGAGGTTCAACTAATGCTTTACCAGTCTAAAAAGTTGGAGGAACTTGAAAATTCTGGAGAAGCTAAGGAGTTTCTGAACAAGGTGTTATTTACTCTGCAATGCATGGCTAGGGGTGGCATCCATGATCACGTTGGTGGCGGCTTTCACAGATACAGTGTGGATGAATGTTGGCACGGTTAGCACATTTTTCTTTACTCTCTTTTTTATTTACCGCTGTATTCTTTGACAACCCTGATCAGGTTTTAAAAGAAATTGATTATTCTGTGACAACCTTGATCGGGGCTTTAAAAGAAATCTATGATTATAGCTGCTGTCTCCTATTCTAATAAAGTGCTCCCTCTAATTCATAAGTAGAGATAGACTTTTACTTTTTCATTTGCAAAATCATATAATTCAGAATTGATATGTATTCTTTTAAGAGTTGAAAACAAATCCAGTATTTTTTTTTGGTTGGTTTTAGTATTATTCATATTTACACTAAAATGAAATAGATGTATATCGTTTTTTGAATTTAAAGATTTTGCAAATTTACTCAAAAAAAAGAACTGTATTTCTAATTTTGGAATGGAGATAGTAATATTAATCGGTTGTCTAATATTGTATTTCGTGACTGTTGGAAGCTTACTTATTATACTAATGTTGAATGGCTTATGCTTATCTGGTTCTTTGCAGTTCCTCATTTTGAGAAAATGTTGTATGATCAAGGGCAGGTGGCTAATGCTTTCCTGGATGTCTTTTCCATCACCAAAGATGTCTTCTATTCATACATGGTTCGAGATATTCTTGATTATTTACGGAGAGACATGATTGGACCCAATGGTGAAATATTTTCAGCAGAGGATGCTGACAGTGCTGAGACTGAACATGCGACACAGAAAAAGGAAGGTGCCTTCTATGTGTGGACCAGCAATGAGGTAAGGCATGCTTCCTCGTGATTTCTGTATCACAATTTATTTCATTTAAAGATTGTCAGTCAGTTTCCCTCTGCTGGATCCCCTGATCTTTTATTTTATAATAATATCCCAGTACTGTAGAATATCTCAGGTTAAAAGTTTAAAATATTCTCGAAGTATTTTGTGCCTCCTAATGGTCTCCACCTTATCTGTATGCTGTAAGGTTGAAGACGTACTCGGAGGGCATGCAACTTTATTTATGGAACATTACTATGTAAAGTCATCTGGGAATTGTGATCTCTCTACAAGCAGTGATCCCCACAATGAATTTAAGGGGAAAAATGTGCTCATTGAAAGAAATATTACTTCTGAAATGGCATCAAAGTTCGGCATGGCCATGGACCAGTATCTTGAGGTTTTGGGTGAATGTAGACGGAAACTATTTGATGTAAGATCAAAAAGACCTCGACCACACTTGGACGATAAGGTTTCTTATTACTCGTTAAATGTCTTGTTTATTTTAAAAAATTTTGCGATTCAGTTTAACAAATTGATTTGTTAGGTGATTGTATCATGGAATGGACTTGCAATTTCAGCATTTGCAAGAGCTTCTAAAATTCTCAAAGGCGAACCTGAAGGAACAAAATTCTACTTCCCTATAGATGGTATCAGTGTAAGTTTTCACTTTGCTGATGTGTTGTTCGTGTCTGTATGTCTCTGCCGTACTTGTGTCATCTTCTGCCAAGTTTCCATAGTTGCCCTTGCTGTAGAGCACACTAACAAATAAAAATTCCTCTTCTACTACAAAATGACACAATGTCGTCGTGTTTACCATTGCAAATATGTAATAATGTGACCAGCACCAACTAATTCGTTATTTCTGGTTCAGACATGGAATGAAATTTTATCCTTAATATTTGCTAGTTTTGTAAACTTTTTTGATGGGACTCTTTTTGTGGAAGGAAACAAGGGGTGGTTTTTTTGTTTTCGGGAGTGGGGGCCAGGCGCCTGCGCGGGAGATTGGGGGAGGGGGGGGGGGTCGTGGTGGTTGTGATGAGGATCAGACTATCGTCTGTGATCAGTGGCACTTTTTGGGTTTACACGCAAATGATTAATCCTTCTTCTCTTTACTCCTATTTCAGCCAAGGTACTACCTGGAAGTTGCAAGGAAGGCGTCCTCCTTTATCAGAAAGGAGCTTTACAATGACCAAACGCGCAGACTAGAACACAGTTATAGGAAGGGCCCGTCTAAAGCGCCTGGTTTCTTAGATGATTATGCTTTTCTAATTTCCGGGTTGCTAGATCTTTATGAATGTGGTGGTGAAATCTCATGGCTAGCCTGGGCACTGGAACTGCAAGATATACAGGCAAGAAATATGAGACCTCACCTCTGACCAACTATTTTCCCAATTTTTGTGCTGTAACTGTGGCAATATTCTTGTTTAATAGGATGAGTTGTTCCTTGATAGAGAAGGTGGGGGTTATTATAATACTGCAGGCGAAGATCCATCTGTTCTTCTCCGAGTGAAAGAAGATCATGACGGTGCAGAGCCCTCGGGGAATTCTGTTTCAGTTATTAATCTTGCTAGGTTGGCCTCCATGGTTATTGGCGATAGATCTGATCGTTACAAGCAAAACGCCGAGCATCTTTTGGTTTGTTCCTCCTCCCACTAAAATTATGTGTTAGCTTAAATTGTTGGCTTAAAGGCATTTTTGACAGTATGGTTTGTTGACTTGAGAATTGAACCCAATAAAAGTAAGTTTCGTGCACTGAACTGTGGACCCTCACATTGTGAGAGTTCTGTTATTAAAACCTTTCGGCCATTGGAAGAAACAATTGATCGAGATCAGGCTGTTTTAGGCATTTTTAGTTTTGAAGAAACAATTGATCGAGATCAGGCTGTTTTAGGCATTTTTAGTTTTCTTTATTGTTGGGAGTTACTCCTAAATTGCAATAAGCCGACTGGGTCAGAAATGCTTTTGAGCCTGCATTTGATATTGAATTGTCTAAATTGAGCATTCTGGTTTCAAATGCATATGTCTTCAGGCAGTCTTTGAGAAGAGGCTGAAGGATACAGCAGTTGCTGTGCCATTAATGTGCTGTGGTGCTGATATGCTATCTGTTCCTTCCCACAAGCAAATTGTCTTGGTTGGCCACAAGGAGTCGGAGGAATTTGAAAACATGCTTGCAGCTGCTCATGCAGCATATGAACCGAACAGAACTGTTAGTACATTCCCAAATCTCAGATACAGTGTGTTTCCATTTCTTTTTTCTGCATCGCTTATTTTTTCCTTTTTTGGTGCAATGTGTTGTAGGTGATTCATGTAGACCCAACTGATGTTGAAGAGATGGATTTCTGGGAAGTCAATAACATGAGCATATTCCTTATGGCGAAGAACAATTCTGTAGCGGACAAGGTGGTGGCTCTAGTCTGCCAAAACTTCACGTGCGGCGCTCCGGTGGTTGACCCTGGGTCACTTGAAGCTCTGGTCTCCCAAAAGCCTCCTTCTGTCATGTAGTAGAAACTGTTTGTACTTTGGCATGGAGATTGTACTGAGTACAGGGTTAACCTTAGCTTGATTAGGTGGTATGTCAACATGTTGTAAGACTGTAAGAGCATGTCTGTAGTATGAGCTTCTTGTGTTTTTGTGATATGAGCATCTCTGGACACACTTATTATCATAATATATTAACGCGGAGATGTAGCTTTTTCCAAAAAATGGACTAGTTTGGCGTTTAATACTCTGCGTCTTCTATTAAACACGTTTTAATTCTTTGTCAAATTGTTTTCAGCATGTAAGTTAAACGTTTTAAAAATATATTTATGTATTGTATTTTTTAATTTTTTTATATATTTAATTTATATGTGTATGTTGCAATTTTTAATATATTTGTTGTATTATATATTATATATTTTAGTTGCAAGTTGAGTTTGATACAATTTTTTTATTATTAGGGTCAGACTGGACTCAAAAATAAGTTGAGAGTATATATTTTTACAATTATGATTTTTTTAAGTACAATTAATAAGTTCCTCTAATTTAAGTAGTGGAGTTAATTCATGCAAATATTAATGTTTATTTCCTGAGTTTTTTTGATAAAAAAAATTATTTTAAATTCAGCACCTTTTTTTCTTTAAATTTTTTGCAAACGACGAAATTGACGGTGAGGTAGCGGAAAGGTTTCGTCCAAATTTTCTTTCTCCTGTGAACCTGCGGGTAAACTGAGACCATAGGTCCGTAGAAAGAAGAGGCAGCAGAGCAGAGACTCCAGTTGTCATCACGCTTGATTTAGGTGAGTCTATTTCACGGACAGTATCTTCATTCTGTGGCCATGCTTTCCGGTATATTTCTCAGTAGCAAATTCTTCCCGGTGATGAATATTTCAATAAATTCCACGGCCCCGTCTCTTGTTTTTCCCAAACCTCAAATATTTCTCTTCAATCAATCCACTTCAAATGGCCCTTCTGCCCTATCCTGTATCTTAAAATCGTCTGTGTTGCCTCTAAAAGCTGCAATTTTGTCACAAGATTCTTCAAATCATGACTCATACACTGCTTCCTACCTCATGAATTCATGTGGGTTGTCACCCGAAATTGCAATTTTAGCTTCTGAAAAAGTCAAATTTGAAAACCCGGAAAGACCTGATATTTTTCTGAATTTTCTAAGAGACCATGGATTCAATGAAACCCAGATAGCAAATCTTGTTAGGAAACGCCCAACCCTTCTCTTATGTAGACCTGAGAAGACCCTTTTGCCCAAACTAGAGTTTTTCTACTCTATTGGGATTACAAATAGAGCTCTTGCAAGAACACTTTCAAAGGACCCAACTCTTTTGACTAGAAGTTTGAAAAACCAAATATTACCTTCATATAATTTCCTCAAGAGTGTACTCAAATCCGATGAAAAGATTGTTGCTGCCACGAGGCGGACCTCTTGGATTTTTCTTGAGGATCATACCAAGAAACTTGCCCCAAATATTGTGTTTTTGGGGGAGTTTGGGGTGCCGGAATCATGTTTGATATTATTACTGACTCATTTTCCCGAGGCTCTGATGCTAAACCATGATCAGTTTAGGGGAACTGTTGTTAGGGTTAAGGAAATGGGGTTTGATCCTTCAAAATCTCAGTTTGTGTTGGCGGTACATGTGCTTTCTGGGGAGGGTAATAAAACTATATGGGATCGATGCCACGAGGTTTATAAGAAATGGGGTTGGTCCGAGGATGATATTCTATTGGCATTTCGTAAGCATCCCAATTGTATGCTTTTGTCTGAGAAGAAAATCTCTGGAGCAATGAATTTTTTAGTGAACAAAATGGAGTGGCCTTCTAGATCTATTGCAACGTGCCCAGCCATTCTCTTTTTCAGTTTGGAGAAGAGGATTATCCCTCGTGGCTCTGTTATTCATGCATTAATATTGAAAGGTTTGATCAAGAAAGATATGGTGAGCTTGAATTCGGTTATGCTTCCTGCAGAGAAGGGCTTTTTGGAGAGGTTTGTGACAAAATATGAGGAGGAACTGCCTCTAATATGGGGTGTCTATCAGGGGGAAGTGGATGCTTCGGAATTATGACAACATAAGTAGAAATGGTGAAGTTTTTTGGACCTATTTTCCACCTTTCTAGTGTTACAGATACTAAACTTTTGGCAATACAAACTGCTAATATTGGATATGGATTTATATATTACTATTTCTTTGACTTCTGCTGGGAAATTTCTGTGGCTTCGTAGTTTTTTCTCTCTTTGCAGTTTTCTACGAATAACGAGTTCTGCAGTATTTCATTGAATACATTTAGACTGTAAGCTCTATGCACCTTGAACCAGATTTTTGGTTTTGAGGTGGTTATAACTTTAGTTGGGAACACTTACACATGAATATTGACATTGACATTGACGAGTTACAGCCATTAAGCCATAGAACAGAGTCATGTCCTGCTGCTATGTTGCGTAGCTGTGACTGAATACCGTGATTGTAAACACCTTGATGTTTGAAGTCGTAAGGAGCAACTTCCAAAAATAGATTTAAAAAAAATTATGTTTTTTTTTATAGATAGTGTAAAATTTCATATATATTTATGATGAAATGATAAATTATGAATACTATAGCATTTTATGGTACTAAGAG
Organism: Pittosporum tobira; assembly: GCA_032359685.1. Classification (NCBI taxonomy): domain Eukaryota; kingdom Viridiplantae; phylum Streptophyta; class Magnoliopsida; order Apiales; family Pittosporaceae; genus Pittosporum; species Pittosporum tobira. Next base: position 24,826 of record JAUMHB010097021.1, read on the forward strand.
AGAAAATTATTTTTACTTTTAAAACATACTAAAAAGGAATAATCATATTTAGTTTTTGGTACAACTTATTTCAGAATAGTTTATAGCTTATTTGTTGATTATAATTTTTTTTTGAGCTAAAAAAATATTTATTGACTAACTTTTTGAAGTAAATCAATAGTGTTATTATACTTAACCTATAAAAAAATTTAAATTATTTTTTAAAATTAATTTTAAGGGAGTTGAATTTTAAAAATAAATTATAATTATTAATAATCAGTGAAATCAAGCAAGAGTAAACAAACGTAATATCATTGTTTAAAACTTTACTCTGAAATATGCTAAACTCTGTTGATAAGGAGTAATAGTTAATTTTAATCTGTGTATCACAATCTTGATATCAAAAGGGTTGAATCAAATTTGGAAAAGGGACTACTAAGCAAGAGCATGTTAGGTAATTCCATTGAATCTTTACAGCCAAAAATGTTAAAAAGTATTATTTCATGAAAATATACTGTGATTAGTCCGAGGTTTATGGAGCCATCACCTTGGGAATTTTTATTTTTATTTTTAATTTAAATTTTATGGAAAGCCTATTTCATCAGTAAATTTGTTATAATTGATGAGAAAAATACAATCAAATCTCTCAACAAAGCAAGTACCAAAGATCTAATTAGAAGAATAGATTAACTGTAGCAAAAAATTAATGGATATCGTAATTTTTCTAAACACAAAATTGCAAATTTGAATAAATTTTCATGAGTAAGTTGAAGAGCAAATCATCAATAATTTTTGAACATAAACCGAATTTCCAATATTGAGAAAAATAATTCCATAGAAAATAAGATCTTGCACGAGAAGAGAAATAAATGATTCTAAAATAAGAATAATCATTCAACTCGAAGAAAAAAATAGTTCTAACATCATAAGAGATAGACAAATACTGCAATAAATAAAGAATATATAAAAAAAATAAGATTTAGGGGAGGGTCTCTTTTCCCCCAATCTTAAATTTCAACCGTTTAAATGTTAAAATTTTTTGTCAGCTAAAGATAATTTTTTTAGTATGCTTGAGCTTGATCTTTCAATACAAGGACATAAACCTCTTCCTCTGTCTGCTCTTACTATTCGTAAGAAGATAATCTTGTGCAAGAAGTATATTTTTGTGTTTAAATATTAATTCTTTATGATACTCTTGTTTTATTTAAAAATTTACATTGTATTCAATAGCTTTTTCTTATATTATTATAAATGAAATAAATATTTAACATAGTAGTGATAACATGATAATAAATTAATATATAATAATAAATTTTATAATATCATAATATTTTATATTACAATAATACAATTAAAAAAAACATTTTGGAACAAAAGTATTAACTAGTGTATTATTGCCAATTCTAAATCTAAAACCTTTTGCGTCTATGTGGGCCTCAGGCCCTCAACTAAACCCAATCTTCTTAAGGAGTTCGGGTTGTCTGTCCATTTACAGGAAACTGACGGAGAATTTGGGAAAATGACATTAGGGTTTTGCTACCGAAGTACCGATAATGGCAGACGAAGCATCGGAGCTTTACCTCTTCAAGGTTGGTGAGTTCACTTCTTGATTCGACGTGGTAGCATTTTGTAATATACACAACAGTACTCCATCATGATGATGTATGCTTTTTGTTGCAAGCAAAGATCATTACTTTATAATGGGTTTGCTTTAAATTTAAGAAATTCTCCTATTTGGGAACTGGGTTATGATCAAAATACAAGAATATTGCTTTCACCCATCAAGCCTTTCTCATCACTGGCAAAAGAGGATGATAAACAACAACAAAAACACTCATTTACGGTGTCTTACCTCATGGACTCTTGTGGGTTATCCCCAAAAGCAGCTTTATCTGCTTCCAAGAGGGTACATTTTGAATCTTCAGAAGGGCCGGACTCTGTTCTATCTCTCCTTAGGAACTTTGGTTTCGAAGATGCCCACATTTCCAGAATCATTGGCCTACGCCCGAGATTACTTTTTGCCAGCCCTGAGAAAACCCTTATGCCCAAACTTGAATTCTTCCATTCTATGGGTTTATCAAACTCTGAACTACCTAAGGTCATCTGTTCGAGTCCAAATTTATTACTGTCTAGCTTAGAAAAGCGGATTATCCCAATTTATGATTTTTTCAAGAGTGTAGTTGGCCATGACATTAATGTTGCTGCTGCTTTGAGGCACTGCCGCTGGCATACTATAGGATTTGATGTGCAAAGACGTATTATTCCGAATGTCGAAATCTTGAGAGGACTTGGAGCGCCTCAATCCATAATTGTGTCTTTGGTAACTTCACATTCCACAGTATTGGGTCTACAGACGGACCAGTTTGATGCAAAAGTGAAGGAGTTAGTCAATATGGGATTCAACCCTTCAAAATTGGCATTTGTTCAAGCCCTACCTGCAATGATTCATATGAGTGAATCAACGTGGCAGCACAAAATTGAAATCTATAAGAGGTGGGGATGGTCTAACCATGAAATTGGTTTCGCTTTCAGAAAGAATCCTCAATGTTTGTGTCTATCAGAGATGAAGATTGAGAATGTGATGGATTTCCTTGTGAATAAGATGGGTGTTAATTCTATTGCTATTGCAAGAAGGCCAGTTGTTCTTTGCTATAGTTTGGAAAAGAGAATCATACCGAGATATTTGGTTGTCAGATATCTGCAGCTGAAGGGCTTGTTGACGAGATATTTATATTTCTGTACTTTCGATCTATCTGAGAAGAAGTTCTTGGACAGATATGTGACCAAATATCAGAATCGAGTTCCTGGAATACTGGGAGTATATCAAGGGAAAGGGAACCTCATAGAAGAACTAGGCATTGGAACTGAAGATATAAATATGAAAGCAGTATGAGGTCTTAGCTTAGCAGAAAATGCGACTGGTGGTTTTGTGTGGCTACTGGGCATGGTGCCACCACTCCACTTTGTATGTGTTTTGACTGCCAGGGTAATTTGTCAACATATCTAACTTCATCTGTTTTTCTATAAAAATGTTGCTAATGACTTTCAATTGTCCAAGTACAATCACCCACTAAGTTAAACTTTACTAGATACTGTTATATCTTCTTTGTCTGAGTTTCTCTGTCTATTCGGTACAATGCAGGATCCGCTGGAGGTCATGTAGTTATATACATCTGCTGGTTGGTTTGAGAATGGAGCTGAAACTTTCATTCTTCATCCAACTTTGGTAGTAACAAAACTAAGTAAAATTCTTTTGGCTCATGACCATGTGAGATCACCCACATCTTCTATATAGTCAGTGATAGTGGATGTGTTTTCAAGACCTAGAAATTCGAGGACAAATGTTTCCATACTTGGGCAACTTTATTACACAAACCTCTGATATTAGTTATGGATTTATATATACTACTTGTTTGACATTGTTTTTGATAAGTATACTTCTTCTTTTGACATATTTCTGCTTAGTGGTGTAACCGACTATCTATGGATGCGGGTACAAGTATCTTCCTATTCGTGTTTGTTTTCATATGAAAACAGATAATATATACGAATACAGATAACATCCGCTTTTACTGGATATCGGATATATCCACTCTGACCTGATATAGTTGGATATAGGATATCTGATATAGTCGGATATCGGATGGATATCAGATATTCCTGATATCCTTTACCACCCTAATTTTTATGTACTAAATTGCTAATGTTGTTATCTTGTGTTCAGTATTACTAAATATTCATAATTCATTCTTAAGAGGATATGTGCCTATATTAGCGAATTTGGATGTGCCTATATCCTTACCCGTCTCCCACGGATGCAATCATATCCGCTTCGACCGCATGTTGTCAGATGTCGAATATTTTGGACTTCGTTTATGACTCTACTTTTGCTTAGAAACTTGTGTGGCTTTGTAGTCTTTTCTTCTCTTTTTCAGGTCTACAAAACTTCGAATATGAAGTTTTGCTGTATTTCATTTAATCCAGTTGAGATGTGTAATGTGCCAGTATATGAGAATCAAAAAATATAAAGTTCCTGCTTCATTAGACGTTTTAAAAATATATAATCTTATTTTTTAGAATAAAAAAATAGTAAATTAGTAATCTTGTTTTACAAAAGAAAAAATAGTAATTTTTAAAAAAAATAAAATTATTACATATAATCTTAGTTTGCAAAAAGAAAAAAAAAAAGTAAGTAATCTTATTAAAAAAAAAAATACTATTATTATCATATGGACGTTTTATACAACCTTCAAACTTAAAACTAGCTAGTTCAAGCAATCTATGTGCGGGCCTGTGTCTTTTTGGGTCGAAGTTTGAGGGTATCAAGATCAACCCAACCCCATTCGCCTTGGGCCCAATCCAATAAAGCCCAATTTAAAGCCCTAACCTGGACTGAATGGGCCTGATGGACATGTCTAAATGCTGTTTGGGCTTATAATGTACCTTCAACTTTTCAAGCAACAATGAATCAGGTTTTAAAAAAAGACTGTCAGCAAATTTGTTACTGCTCCTTTTCCTTTTAATGATTTTTGTTTCTTTTTTTAGGTGCAATTTTCCTTTTAAAGATATTGTTATATGTAGTACAGTAGTACTTCGGAAGAGCATACCAGAGTAGATGCTAAGCCAAGGAAAAGCTCTTTTCTTGCAACTAAAATTGAATATCTTGGTCATGCAATAACCATCAAGGGTATGGCTACATGTCAGAATAAGATGGCTTTTATTTTGCCCTGCTCTGCCCCTTAGTAATCTCAGGCAGGATATTGACTGCAACTCCATTCTTAGCTCAACCTAGTCTCCAACAACCAATTTTTTTTGATGCTTCAGGACTAGGTGCCCAGCAGCAGGGGCAGTGTAATAGAAGGTTGTGCCCTGGAATGCAGCATGTCGGTGATCAAAATCATCAATAATTTAAAATTAGTAAAATATATTAACATATTTATTGCACATTTTTATGATAGAAAGATGTATCTCTTCAATAAAATAAAATATCTCATTAAGTTAAAAAGTACAATGAATATGTGTTAATATAGAGTGGATGTATCTATTCATATATAGAGTAGATATATCTATTCATTCATGTCTCTTCAAAGAGGTGTGTAAAGCCTATAAAAAGCTAAGGATCTCATTCTAAAAAATCAATCCAAGTAACTCATATTTCACATATGAGTAGATTCACTTCTTTAAATATTTCTAATACTTGAAATATTTAATTTTTTTTAATTTCTTCTCTTTCTCATTATGGTTTTGATTAAATATTAA